>JAODAL010011518.1:0-99646 GCA_025379985.1 Phyllomedusa bahiana
TGGGGTTAAACAAATACTCTTGTTCCTTGTTCTACTCCTAAGGAGTAATATTTCATTCCTTTTAATATGCATATACATCCAGGTCAGATGTTTTCAATTATTAGGCTCCATCCAATCTGGTGGCTGGAAGTGTAGGGCCTTAATAAAGAAGTCTAAATTCCTTTCTAGCCACACAATAAACATTTATATTTCTAGTCATTATATACTGAATGAAGAATAATTAAACAGTATATAAAAATGATAAAATTACCCTCACAATTCCCCCTATTGAGCAAATATTGTAAGATCCAATTCCATTTCTATGGGGTTTTTTTTTATGCAGCTAGCATGCAAAGCCAGAATTTCTATTTACATGCTTCTTTTTCCCTATTTCTCAAAGAAAAGGGATTTCCTACACATATTAAGCTCATTAAACAGATAGAGGTTGCTTATGCCTTGAGGAGACGATATTATAATCTCCCAAGTTACAGCAAGATACAACTATTTGCTTCTTTTAGTTTTCTGTAACATCTACTAATGGTGAGAACTAAACATTTAATACACACATATGTAATTTTATGAGCAGTACACCTTGCATAATCATCTGTAATATCCCTATCAGCCATCCACCTAGGCCTTTGAACCAATTTGCTGAGTTTAAGAATGAAAATATATCACCCCATCATGAGTCCTTCTTCACTTGTTGTTTTTTCAACCATTCTTCATTCATTTCTGCAATTTTTATTTAAATCTGCCCTTATCTGCAAATTCCTTGCTGGGTCAATATAAAAAATAAAGTACCGTATATACTCGAGTATAAGCCGACCCGAGTATAAGCCGAGGCACCAACTTTTGCCACAAAAAAACTGGGAAAACTTATTGACTCGAGTATAAGCCTAGGGTGAAAAATGCAGCGGCTACTGGTGAATTTAAAAAATAAAAATGGATACCAATAAAATAACATAGGCCAGTATAGGCAGTTTAATATCCCACATAGGCAGTTATAGGCAGGTATATGTCCTCCATAGGCAGGTATAGGCAGTTAAATGTCCCACAAAGGCAGTTATATGTCCCCCATAGGCAGTTATAGGCAGGTATATGTCCTTATAGGCAGGAATAGGCAGGTATATGTCCTTATAGGTAGGTTATAGGCAGGTATATGTCCCATAGGCAGGAATAGGCAGGTATATGTCCTTCTAGGTAGGGTATAGGCAGGTATCTGTCCCTAAAGGCAGGTATAGGCAGGTATGTGTCCTTCTAGGTAGGATATAGGCAGGTATATGTCCCTAAAGGCAGATATAGGCAGGTATAGGTCCTTCTAGGTAGGGTATAGGCAGGTATATGTCCCTAAAGGCAGGTATAGGCATATAGGTCCTTCTAGGTAGGGTATAGGCAGGTATATGTCCCTAAAGGCAGGTATAGGCAGGTAATAGGCAGGTTATAAAAAAAAAATGAAAACAAACACTTACCTCGGTCCCTAGCCGCTCCGCCTCCTCGCTGTCCGGCCTCCCGCGCGCTCTCCTCTTCCCGGCACAGGCGGGTGGTGTCATCAGGCCACGCACGCAGCGTGATGACACGCTGTCTGTGCCGGAAACTCCAGAAACTCTGCTTACGGCCATCCGGAGTCCACTGTGGAGCAGGGAGCGCTCGCTCTCTACTCCGCAGTGGTATCTCTTCACCTGCATGCACTCCGGAGGAGTCACATATAGGGGAAGAGATCGCCGACAGCAACGGGCCATGATAGTGCCCGTCGCTGTCAGCTTACTCGGGATTCTGCTATATGCGCTACCTAAGGAGTCGCATGTAGCATAAGTGTTCCTGCCGGCGCACGGGCCATTGCAGCGCCCGAGCGCCGACAGTGACTCGAGTATAAGCCGAGGGGGGATTTTTCAGCACATTTTTTGTGCTGAAAAATCTTTATACTCAGTATATACGGGGATACCCCAATTTTATAACCCCTACCCATGGAAACAAAATGAGTTTTTTCCTTTTTTCCCATGGCTTGTTATCTAAACCCCCTTTTTATAAAGTTTGCTTGGGGTATTTTTTATTCGATTTCCCTTTGTTGGGGACAAAGAAGGTAAATGGTGAAAAGCCTAGCTACAGTGAAATGTTCCTTCTGCTCCAAGAATAAAACCCAAAATTTATGCGCTTTTCCACAGAAAAAAAAATACATTTTTTCTGGAAAGTCTTTCAATATGTGAACCCAGATTTTTTTTGCTACCCAAGTACAAAGGAGAAATTTCCCCAAATTATACACATCTCCTTTTCCTTTTACTATCCCCAAATCCTCTGACTGTATTCCAAAACTCACATTTAAAGTTATCACCATTATCTTGAGCAGCCTGATTGCTAAAAATCCCATTTCCAAATGCAGCACACTCATCACCAAAAAGGAAGTATTAACTCTCTTCCTCATTTTGGGTTTCATGTATCAAACTACAAAGCAAGTAGCTCCTACACCAACATAAATTTTCCTACATTACCCAAAAATGGAGGTTTTTTCCCATTGACACTTTCAGCTCAGAAGCTCATCCTTTTTTTCCCAAATTTACTAACGGGAACCTGTTAACTCTTAAATTTCCCCCAAACCCCCCGTACTAACAAACCACACTCGCCCTCATTTGTATTGTGTTTAGATTAAATTTTGGAAAAAAAAGTGAATCTGTTCATGCTGGGAATGGGTAAAAGGGGACCCATTTGTATTCCTTTTTAGTCCCCGATTCGGAATTGGAAAAATACAAAATCTTTTCTTAGGGCAAAAAAGACAAAAATGGGCCCGATCATCCTAGGTTTTAAGGAAATTGAAAGTTAGGGCAAAAGATCTAGTAGTTGCTGATGTTGGTTTCATATTCCCAACCCGTCAACCCTACTTTTTGTCTATTTCTCTACCCAAGGGGAAACATATAAAATTTTTGATGTTGCAAAAAGGGGAAATTATTTTCCTAAGGATCGTTTTTGGCATATCAGAAACATATAAATACCACTCCCAAAATTTGGCGATCGAAGAGGGAAACAGCTTCCATCATCTTTCATTTGAAACATGGGAAGGGTTATCCCTTTCAAATGGGGGGGCGTGGACCCAGTTCTTTTTCCCCCTAAAATTTCAAAACCCAAGGGCCCCTGTTGTTTAAAAAGAACCCTTTGGGAAAGGGGGAGTCTTTAAAAAATAGGGTCCTTTTTACGTGTCTTTTAAGGGCCACCCCTTTACCCGGGTGAAAAGGGTTTTGACTACTCAGGTCAAATACCCAGATCCCCCAAAAGGATCTGGAAGCTTTAAGGTGTTTTTTGCAGGGTTTTACATTTCTCCATAATTTCTGGGCTGCATCTGTAAAAACCTTTGGGAAATAACCCCGTCTTGAGGAAATACCAAACAAGATCTTTAGGGGAGACCGTTTTGTTTTTTCCTGGAAGGGTTTCAGTGGAAACCCAAAAAAAGGCCCAAAAAAACTCTGGTCCCCAGCTTTCCCCGTTTCCCTTTCCCTTTAACCGTTTTCTTTTCCTTTTCCCCTACTCTGAAGATGGTAAGGTGAAGAAATCAGCCCCAGCTGTTTTTTGGACCCTAGCAACAAAAAAGGCTATAAAAAGATTTCCAAATTCCAAAAATTTTTTTTGGAAAATAAGGGCCCCCTAAAAGAAATGTTAATTAAAGGGTTTTCAAATATTTTGGGGGGGGGCCCCCCCCCCCCTTTTTTTCCCTGTAATTTCAAAAACAAAACTAAACAAATTTTTTTTTTTTCTTTTCACCCCTTTCTATCATTTATAAAATTTAAGGGGTAAAGCATAGTATTTCTTATTTAAAAATTTTTCAACTTCTTTAAAATTTTTAATATCTTACCCTTGGCCCAAATTTGGTTAAGACAAAAAAAAAACAGAAATTTTAGGGAAAATTTTTTTTACAAAATTTAAATTTAAAAAAAAAAACTGGGAAATATCACAAAATTTTTTTATAAACAACCCTTTGGCCCCAGTAATTTATAGAAGCACCCCCTTTTTAGCTAGTACAGCCCTTGGGGTTTTTTTTTTGGGGGAAATTTTTGCAACCAAAATTATGGAAAAAAGCAAAAACCCATTTTAAAAAATTTTTTCTTCTCCACGTATTTTCCCGAGGAGGAATGAGGCCTTTCCCCGTTGAACCCGAAGGGGATGAGGTTAAAAACCCCAAATTAAAAAATTTCTTGGGCTAAAACCCAAAGGGAAAAAAGTGCAGCTCCCCCCCTTAAAGGGAAAAATTTAAAAAAGAAAAAATTCCCCCCGGGCCGATGGCATACCCCCCACGTGTCCTAAGGGGGTTAAGTGATTTCAAAAGATAGGCCCCTATTCTTAATATTTATGGGGCTGTTTAATAACGGGGTATGCCCCAAAGGATTGGCGCATGCAAATGTGGGCCAAAAACAAAAAGGGGTAAAAAATGATCCAGAAACTTGGGCCGGGGAAATTTAACCTCTGTTGTAGGTAAAATTTTAAAAGGTTTCTCAGAGATGCATCCTGGAGTATCTCCTGAAAAAAATGTAAACCCCATTCCAGCATGGGTTTATGAAGGATTTGGTCCTGTCAACTAATCCATCAGCTTCTATGGGGGAAGTCAGTGCAACTGGATGGGGGGTGAGGCACTGATGTCATATATCAGTTTTTTTTCTAAAGCATTTGAAGGTGCCACATAAAAGGTTTGGGGTAAATAAAATGAGAATGCTTGGACTGGGGGAAAATGGTGCAAAGGGGTAGGCAACTGGCTCACTGAAAAAACAAAGGGTACAATTAAGGGTACATACTCAACTGGATTGCTTTTACTAGTGGGGGTACCAAAAGGGGTCTTATTGGGGCCCCTACCTCTTTAATTTTTCTTAAAAAACTACACAGGGATTACACAGTAGAATATCGATTTTTGCAAGATACTAAGCTCTGAAAGAAATAAACACAATAGGGGAAATTTGTTTTTAAAAAGGGGATTGGATAATTTTGGGGGCCTGGGGGGGAAAATGGGCAGATGAGGTTTTTAATACAATAATTGCAAGGTTTATGCACATGGGGAGAAAAAATCATTACAGATTACATTTAAATTTGGAAAAACACTGGGAAAAAAGTGAATGGAAAGGGATTTGGGAAATCCTAGTGGACATAAATTTAACTGTACACCCAATTCGGGCAGCAGCGCCAAGGCAAATAGGATCATGGGTGTATTAAAAGGGGCTGAGGCACATGAGGGAAAACATTATTCTCCCATTAACAATCACTGGTTAACCACACATGGAACTGGTGTACAGTTTTTGGCACCAGTGCACAGGAAAAACTTGAGAGCTTGAACAGGGACAAAGGCGGGAACAAAAATAATAAAAGGACTGGGGACTACAGACCCCCCCCCGAAAGATTTGCAAGATTAGGGGTTTTTTAGTTTTTGAGAAAAGACGGGGTTTCGGGGGGAAATTAATAAAAGTTTAAATATTAGGTCAATAGGTCAATATAGAGATCCTCCCCAAAATTTTTTTTATCCCAGGGCTGTATATAAACAAGGGGGGATCCTCTATGTCTTTGGGGAAAAAAAATTTCACATAAACAAGAAAGGGGTTTTTTACGTAAGAGCAGGGGAGACTAGGGAATTCTCTCCCAGAGGGACTTGTCAGGGTGAATTCAATAAGGGGCCAAAAATGTTTAGACATTTTCGGGAGCGTAAAATAAACAAGTTAAGTGTTAGTTCGAGGGGGTCATTGATCCAAATTTTCTGATTCCCAGATTGGAGTCGGAAGGAATTTTTCCCTTAAAAAAGGGGACAATGGCTTATACCTCTTTTGGGGTTTTTTGCCCCCTCTGGATAAACCCCTTTAGCTTTTCAGGCTGAACTGGATGGATTTTTTGTCTTTTTTCGCTTAAAACAAAAACTTAAACAAGGGCACATGTTGAACGGGTTTTTCCCCGTTTTCTGGCGATACTGCCCCCCCGCCAATCCCCTTCGGACGCGGGGATTCAGTGTTAGGCGCAGTGTTCGCCACTTTCACTGCCCCCGCTTAAGGGGGGCATGGGGCGTGTGGGCGCGGGTAGGCTTTCCGGGCGGGACCGGCGCGCTCGAAAACCCGGGCAGTATGGAGAGCGGCAAACAGGCGCAGTGCAGCGCTCGGAAAAGCTCCGACAGGCGACCGGGTTATTTTGGTCTAAATCGTCGGCAAGGCAAACGAGCAGATGGGAACAGCGGGAAGCGGATCGAAGTCGCACAGAAATCTGGGCCTCCGCTCCGTGCAGCGGGTATACCAAAAAAAAAACGCCTTTAAAAAGGCGGAAAACCGTGTCAAAAAAACTAAAGTAAAAAAATAAACATAATAAAAAAAAAAAAACATTTTCCCAAAACTCTAGAACGGCCAATACAAAATTATATTTTGTAAATTGGGGGAAATACAGAAATTTCAAATTCAAAAACATTCTCTTTGGGTCGGCAAAACCCACCCAATCAAAAGGAGCGACAGTAAACCCTTTAAAACCTATGGGGAAGGATTGCCCAAAACAGAATCCACGGCATAATTCAAAATACATAAAAAGACAAAAAGACTGAGCTGAGCTACGGGGGCTTCAAAGCTCGCCAATCAGAAAAGGACGACAAAGACCCATTCTAGTCTATGAAAATTTTTAGACCAACAAATCCAGGGCGGGAAAATTTCAAAATACAGTAAAAAGACAGAAAAGAGCTGTTGGCTGAGCTAGGGGGTGTTTGGCTATCCCAGCCAATCAGAGCGCGGCTACTTCCCCATTATATCTAGGGAAGAGGGCGCACTAAAATCCGACTCACCCGTGGGGCATAAGTAAAATCAAAAAAATTTTTATTAAGTGTCAAACATTACCCAAAAAGAGCCAAACCCCCTTCTTTACAAATAAAGCAGTTAAAAACCCGAACAATTTGGGCGCCGAGACCGGGCGCTACAAGGAATTTGCAATAAAGAATCCCCGGGAAATACAGTAATTCAAATTTTTTTGCTATTCTCATTGGTCGGCATAAACCACCAATCAAAATAGGGGGACAATGTCCCTTTAAACCCTTTGGGGGAGAATTGCCCCAATCAGAATAGGAGCGACAATGCCCCATTAATTTTCCTAGGAGAAAAAAATTGACCAATAAATTTTAAAAAGGGCGGACAGTTCAAAATACAGAAAAAATTTGCAGAAAGCTGTTTTTTTTAAGCGGGGGGGGCTCGTCCAGCTTAGCCAATCAGGGGCCGAGCTACTTTCCCCTAGAGTTCAAAGGGGGAAAAAAATTCTGAGCGCGCTCTGTGATTGGCTAATTAAAAGGGGCGCCGTTTTTGGACCAAGGGGGAGAGGAGCGACGCTCCTATGGGTTTTCTTGCCTCTAAATAAAATGTTACATGGGCCGAAATCAAAGAAAAATAAGAAGTGGTCCCGATTTATATAAAACGAATGATAATAAGGAGGGGAAGAAAAAAAAATATTTAAATCAATAAAATCAGTTTTTTTTCTTTATTTTCGTTGCACCCATACTATTGTCCTTGGGTAACAAAAAAAAAAAAAAAACATGATTTTTTTGATTTAAAATTTTTTTTTCGTTACCCCCAATTTTTTTTAATTTTTTAAAACACATGGGGAACTTCTGTAGTGTTATAATTTGAAATTTTGGCCTTACAGTTTTATTTCAGATTGCATTAAAAACCCATAACGCGTCGCTCTCCCATTTGTCCAAATAAAGGGGCCTCTTTTAAAATAGCAACACAGGCCGTCAGAAATTTTTTTTCCCCATAAACCTATAAAAATAGCTCGGCCTCTGATGGCTAACGAGGCCCCCCCCCGCTTCCAACCAATCAGCCGTTTTCCCCGCATTTTTTACTGTTTTTGAACTTCCCGCCTTTGAAAATTTTGGTCAATTTTTCTCCCTAGGATATAATGGGGCTTGTCCCCCCTATTCTGATTGGGGCAAATTTTCCTCCATAGGTAAAAATGGGACATTGCGCCCTGCTGATTGGGCAATTCTCCCCCCAAGGTAGAATGGGGCAGTGCTCCCATTCTGATTTTGTTTAGCCCGACCAATGAAATAGCTTTAAAAAATTTAATTACGTATTTCCCGGGGGATTTCCTATTCAATTCCCAGTAGCCCGGGCCCCGGCGACAAACCGTTGTTTTGGTTTTTAACTGTTTATTTTAAAAAGGGTTCTGCCCCTTTATCTGATAAGTTTGACACTTAATAAAAATGATTTTTTTTTTTAAACTTCTGCCGCCGGCCGAGAGCCGAGATTTCAGAGCGCCCATCTCCCCAAGACATAATGGGGGGGGAAATAGCCCCGGCTCGATTGGGTGGGAAAACAAGCCACGCTACTCGCCCAAACACCTTTTCTGTCTTTTTACTGTATTTTGAACTGTCCCCCTTTTGGGTTTGATTTGGGCCAAACTTCTCCCTAGGATAAAAAGGACTTTGTCGCCCATTTTGATTGGTTTAAAACTCCTTCAAAATTAAAGGGCCACTGTCGCTCCTATTCCTATTGGTCCAAACTTCTCCATAAAATAAAGGGTCTTGTCCTCCTATTTTTATTTGGGTGGCTTCTGCCGACCAAGAAATACTTTTAAACAATTTTTAATTACTGTATTTCCCCGCAATTCTCTCTATTGCAATTCCCTAGTAGCGCCGGTTCGCGACAAACGCGTTTTCGGGTTTTTTAACTTTTATTTTAAAAAAAGGTTCGGCTCTTTATCTGATAATGTTACATTTAAAAAAAATAATTTTTTTTTTAATACTTTATGCCGCACGCGCTGATGCCCAGATTTCAGTGCCCCACTCTCCATAGACATAATGGGGGAAGTACTCCCCGCCTGATTTTGGGTGGGGTAGCCAAACAACCCTAGCTCAGCCAACACTCTTTTCTGTCTTTTTACTGTATTTTGAATTATCCCCCGTGGGTTCTGATTGGGCTAAAAATTTTCCATAACTAGAATGGGGCTTTGTCCCCCGGCCCCTAAATTCCCGAAAAGGCCCTTGACTATTTTGTCCCCCCGGAGCTTAACCAATCACTCTTTTCAGCATTTTTACTGTATTTTTAAAAAAAATATCCCGCCGTGGGTTCATTGTCTAAACTTCCCCATAGGGTTTTTAAAGGTTCACTGTCCTCCTATTCTGATGGCCGGTTTATGCCCCCAATAAATACTTTCTGATTTTTAATTCTGTATTTCCCGGGAATTCCAATATCCAATTCTTGAAATTTGGTATTGGAAATGATTTGTTTTATGTATTTTTTTTTTTTTAGGGTTTCAGTCTTTTTTCCCGAGAAATTTTAACCCTTTATAAAGGCGATTTTTGATTCTACCCCACCCCACTCTGGAATAATTTCCGCCGCTCCACCTGTCCCATCGGGAACAGTTTTTCGGCGCACCCCGCAGGCGCCAATCCCGCACTCCCCATGTCCCCGCCTGGCCCCACACACACTGGCGAGGCGCGGGGACTTTTTTTCCCCCCATGTATGGATCGACCTCCGCGGGGAATGATAGGCCCAGCCCCGCACTGCGCCTCGGTTCCCCGCACCCCGCGCCTAAAATCGGCCAGGGAGGCGGACTTTTTCCCCGATTTTTGACCGCACTACCTCCGCGCCGAATCATAGGGCGCACCCCGCACTGCGCCTCGACCCGCACTGCGCCTAAAACCAGGGGAGGCGCGGCGACTTTACATTGTTGTATTACGCGCCCCGGCCCCCACATAAACAGACGCAGATTCCCCGGAAAAATGGCGGAAAGGGGGGCCCCGACCCGCGGATTCATACATGGGCCCTAAGTTTTTTTTCCCCCTGGATTTGGGGATCCTCTGCCATTCTTCCTTGCGAAACCTCCCATTCCCTCAGTTTGGAATGTTGGTGCCAGCCCTTTTCAAGTCCTCTAGAAAGCTCAAAAGGGGGTTTAGGTCAAGGCTCTGGCTGGCCCGTCAAAATGGGCACAGAGTTGTCTAACCACTGCTTTGTTACTTCAGGTGTGTGCTTAGGTCATTTACTTTTTGGAAGATAAACCTTCACCCCTCTGAGTCCAGTGCCCCTGGAAGAGGTTTTTTTCCAGGATAATCTCTGTATACTTTGGCTATGCAATTCTCATCTTTCCTTCGAAAATTGCACACCAGCATCGTCCCACTGATAACCCTTGCCAACTGAAAAACACCAACATACATGAGATGCTGCCACCACAATTGTTACACTGTTGGGAATGACGTATTGTGCAGGTGGATGAGCATGCCGGTTCCTCCACTCATATCGCTTCTACAATTATCAGCAAAAAGGATCAATACTTACGTTTCATTCAGACAAGAAAATCATTATTTCTCATAGTGTGGCAGTCCTCCAATTGTTTGTGTTTTGACCAAACATCTATTCGGGCATTCCAAATGTCTTTGCAGCTGAGAGGAAGAGAGGCATTCTCCCTCCGGCACACACCTTGTCCATAAAGCCACTGTACTGTTGGAGGGCTTCAGTCGAATAGTTGACTGTGGGAATCTTTTCTCCCCCATCTCCAACAATAAACTGCATCTACTCATGACCTCCAGCCACATGTGATCTTGAGGAGTTTCTTCTTCATCTCTCTCACCAAGGCTCTACTACCTCCCACAATTGCTATAGTTTGACTGGGATCCAGGTCGAGGAAGAGTTGTGTCGTTCCCCCAAACTCTTTCCATTTAAGGATTATGTGAGGCCACTGTGTGCTCTTAGGACCCATAGAGAGAGCTTGCGAGAAATCATACTCTCTTTTGTTAAACCTTGGCCACAATTCCTGTATCTGATGTCCTTAGGAGCAGTTCCTTAGACCTCATGATACTCATGTGCCCTGACCCAGCATCTGTGAGGCTGTAATATTCAGCTACGTTTTTGTGCCATCTCCTAATTCATCAGTCCAATCAGCGTTTTAATTAAACCCCACAGTCTGGACTCCCATGAAGGATAGACAACCATCTCAAGCCGAGAATGAGGATCATTAAGAAATGGACAGCATGTGAAGTTAAATATGAGTCGTCTCACCAAAGGGTCTGAAAAACTTATGACCCAACGTGATTAATGTGTTCGGTTTTTCATGTTATTAAGTTTGCAAAAATATCTACATTTCTGGTATTTTTTCCTCTTCTCAAGATTAGGTGCAGAGTTACATTAATGTCAAAAAAATTAACTTTTTTTTTGGATCTTAACCAAATGGGCTGCAATGAAACAAATGAATGAGAAATATTTAAAGGAGTCTGAATACTTTCCTTACTCCCTGTATGTAGCATCTTCTAGTGTCTATGATGCATCAAGTACTGAAATTATTGTCCCATGCCCCCTTTTTCCATAAAAAGTGATACGCTGCCTACAGTAACTAGATGTTAT
This sequence comes from Phyllomedusa bahiana, assembly GCA_025379985.1. Taxonomy (NCBI): domain Eukaryota; kingdom Metazoa; phylum Chordata; class Amphibia; order Anura; family Hylidae; genus Phyllomedusa; species Phyllomedusa bahiana. Next base: position 11,298 of record JAODAL010011518.1, read on the forward strand.
TGTGAAGGGTACTCAGATAGTGCTCCGTTCAAGGGGTGTTCTCATCATAGATTTTGATGGCATATCAAAGAGTTGGCTGAAATTGGACCTGCACCTATCAGACTTTTATTGCATATCCTATTAACCCCTTATTGCTGGAGCCAGTTTTGGCCCTTCCTACAGAGCCCCTGTGTTTTAAAATAGACATGGTTCTTCACTTTGTAGAGAAAAATAACTTTTTGACACTTTTACCCATCCAAGTGAATCATTGGTTTTGTTTTCTCGTTGACACATTTGGTGCTTTAAGTGAGTAATATATTTTGGGTCCAAAAAGTCCTTGTTAGTATTTGTGAAAAAAATAATAAAATTATATTGAAAAATTGTGTCACAAAATTAGCAATTTTCAAGTTTCAGTTAGTATTTAGAGAGAGGCATCTACCATTATCAACCCTTGTCTATTTGAAGGTTGGCATCATTTTTTAAATGTTTTTTTTCTATTTAACACCATTTAATAGGCTTAGAAATATAGTCGTCAATTTTTTTTCACAATTTCAAGAAATTTGCACAATAGAATTTTTTTTAGTGACAGTCCAGATTCTTGACTTGCTTTGAGTGGGCCTGTAATTAGATAACCGAATAAATGACCCCATCTAAAGAACTAACAACCCCTTAAAAGTATTAAAAGAGACGCGCATTTAGGAGGTTGTTGACCTATAGATATTTCACAGAAATTAAAAGCACAGTGGAGGTGAAATTTCAAAATTCTAAAACTTTTTTGCAGATTTTCAATTTTTATACATTAATCACTGGAACACATAGATGTGACCATGGAAATGCAGCTTAATTATCTGATTCCCTCAGGATTCTGACACTTTCATAGATATCCCATATGTAGGCCTGCTAGCGTAGCTATATGGCTCAGAACCACCAAGCCCTCAGAATAGGAGGATGCACCTACTGGACTCTGGGTCCTCATTCTCATTACAATTTTATTTAGTCGGCCATTTCAGTTTGCGGACACCCTATAGGTTGCCAAAACCTAATAAACTCAATCACTCTCCCCGTAAAATACCCCATATTGGAAACTCAACTACACCCCCTTAACGAATATAGAGTTGCAGTGACTATATCCGACCCCGACAGGTGTTTCACCAATTTTTTTTAAAGCGTTCGTAAGGCTCCTGAAAAAAAATTAAAATTTTTTTTCCATAATCTGAATTTAGCAGAAAATGTTTAATTTTTTAACAAGGAATTCCTGGAAAAAAGCACCCCAAATTGTGTAATAGCAATTTCTTCCAAGTTCAGCAATACCCCCTACAAGTGGGGTAAACAGCTGTTTGGGCGCATGGCAGGGGGTACAATAATAGGGAGTGTTAATTTGGCTTTTGGAGCAACAGATATTTCTGTGGGCCAGTCGCATCTGCAAAGCCCCCAAAGTAACTAGAAACAGGTGAAACCTCCAGAAGTGAGCCCAATTTTTTGGATTCAACACCCCCTCAGGGATCTCATCTAAGGGCGTATTATGCAACAGTGCTTCCGTAGTTTTTTTTCAGCATTGGGCCATGAAAATGGGGGGGAGGGAACGTAGATTATCCGCCATTGTAATTTGGGCTTCATTTTTACAGTCATTCAACATACGGGGACAAATGACGGATAACTTTACTGTGGTGGTCCGGTACAATTACAATGATATAAATTTTATATATAGTTTTTTAATGTATTATTACTTTTATACAATAGAAGTACAGTGCTTTATAAAAAGTTGCGTTTTTATGTTGTCCTATTTCTGACAGCCCCATAGTTTTATTTAATTTTTTGTATACGGAGCTGAATGTTGGCTGGTTTTTTACGAGATGAGTTTGAGTGTTTTTTTAATATTAACATAACGGGTGCAAGTGATTGCTTTGATCATTTATATTAAGCATTTTTTGTGAAGGCTTTTGGTACAAAATTACAGCAATCCAGGTTTTATGTGTTTCTTATTATTTATTCTTTATACACAGCGCGGTACTGTGCGTTATTAAAATGGTACAAAGCTAGCTTACTCATCCTGTTGATACAGATTACAGCCAATGCCAAATTTGTATATTTCTTTAACTTTTTCATTATTACGTTCATTTACAACAATCAAAAACACACTTTTCTCATTTGAAAAGGGAAAAACACGTTTTTTTTTGCATCGCCATCGTCTGAGAGAGCATAACTTTTTTATTTTTTCTGTTTTATGTAAGCTGATATATGGGACTTTTTTTGCGGATGAGTTGAAATTCTTTACATTGGTATCAAATATCTTTGAGGGGGAAAAGCTTTAATGAAACTCGCTCTATACATTTTTAAATCCATTTTATGAAGGCAGGGTGAAGAAAATACTGTCAATCCTAGCAGTGTCTTTTTTTATTTTTAATAGTGTTTCACCGTGCAGTAATCACGTGAAAGGCTTATTTTACTCTTGTGGGTTGAGACAATCTAAGGTGATACCCAGTTTAGTATAGTTTTTTTATGTGAAGGCCACAATTTATGTTTAGAAAAAATGTGTTTTTTGAAATATTATGCGTAGTGAAAAACAATACATTTATCGCACATCGCTTATCTTCCTAATAGCCATATCTATATTATTTTATTAATACGTATACAGACCTGTGTAACGGACAGTTTTTTTTTTGCGGGTTGATCTGACGTTTTTTTAATTGGCACTGTTCCTTTGATGTTATATGAGTTTTTGAATGACATTTTTTACTCCCATTTTATGTGCGTGCGTGGACTGAACAACAATATCACGCAATTACCAGCGGACTGTTTTTGATGGGTGTGTTTTTTACGGCGTATCACCAGTACTAGGTTAATTATGTGACAGATTTACATGGTGGGGTCGTTACACCACGCGGGCGATACCAATATGGTACTTTTAATTTAATATAATGTCTTTTTTTGGGGCAATTGAGTGCGCCTGTAAAGCGAGGAAAAGGGCAGTGTAGCATGTTTTTATATTAATTTATTGGTTTGGAGTTTTTACTTTTTTACTCCTGCTTAGCCCTCAGGCTGCGAACCATGATGTCGTTTAACATCGAGGGGTTAAATCTCCGCGGCGGCCCAGAGCTCCACTCCGGCCGTCGAGGTGATGCAGGCAATAGATGCCGAGGCAGTAAATTACGGCGCTGGTGTACCATTCCTCAATTTGCACGCTCCGCTTGTGAGCGCGCAAGATTGACTATCGGACTTACCCATACGTCGAATTTTGCCGGAACCCCTAACCCCGACCATTGACTCGAATGGGTACTCAAATGTCAGGGAAAGACCCGGGTAATTGTCAACAAAGTCTTATGGTAGTGAACACCTCCATTAAATATTATTCATATTTTTATGAAAGTGTGGAGCTATAGAGTTCACGGAACTGTTAAACTTATCCCATAGAAATTACATGTGCTCCTAGCTAAATGAAGTCATATATTACTGGATGCTTACCTGATGGAGTAACATATTGCATAAATGCAGTGCTCAAATAAGTTACCATGTCATTGCGTGTACAGAGTTTACCGTATAAGTCTTTCCTACAGTAAGTTCAATCCTTACAACTTTAGACGTACTAGGGAGTGCAACTTGAGTCTAATATTGGCATGTTAAGAGCTGTTCAAATTAATGGTCGTAACTCCTTTATGACACTATTCAAAACTCTTTTGTATTAAAAACCTCCATAATTATATTATCTTTATGGCCAAATTAAACAAGCACACCATGAATTGTTATGTTTAGAAGTAAAATATCTAAAAATGAAATCACCAATAAAAATTGTACATAAAATGTATACCACACATAAAACTATCTAACTATCTAAAATTCTATCATCCAAAGAAAGTAGCTCACAATGAATAGAACCAACAGGGCTCGATTTTCTCCCATTGGGCCACGGTAGGTTTGCGCCGCTCGCCCTATGAGCCGCCCTTCCTAGGAATCTAGATGCTCTACCTTGCCCAATTGCCAGTGAACTTCGGCCCCCTACGGCAGGCTCCCAGCGCACGGCCGCGTCAACCCACCACGCGACATCTAATTAAGCAGGCACAAGAGTCCTATATTGGTCATCGCGCGAGCTGTATCGTCTAAAGGCCTTTATAAAAGAGCTCTTGGATCCCAGGTAAAATGTCCAACACTTTATTTACAATGACAGCCACTTTTAGAAATTGACAGAATCCCACTTTTCAGGCATTTCAACCCCGTGATATACATCATGACAATAATATCTCGGACTAATGATAATACAACTATAACTCAGCGTTAGGTTGCGACCCCCGTCCTTTCAAAAAATTCAACGGCAAACAAGATCGCGCGCTGCATCGCTGGAAGACTCCCCAGGGCCCAGTAGACAGAGATGCGCAATATGGTAAGCCTAGCGCAGCACTCGGACGTGTCAACGTCTTTCGGGGCAAACATCTCACCCTTCGCTCAGGCTGCACGACATACTCCACGTATACAAGCCACTTCCTAAATAGGTCTAAGAGGCGCGTTTAACTTCCCTACAACTCTAACATCGTTAACAAAACAACACAAAATAAAAAAAACAAACAAACACACAAAAAATACAAACGAAAAATACAAGATCAATATTAAGACAATAACTGCAGGCAAAAACAGTGGGAAACCATCCTCATGCTTTTACGTAACCAATTGCAAAGGAAGACTTCGCAAAATTGTGGAGAGCCTCTCATTGAGGCCGCCTCTGAAAAGATAATGACTCTAGAGCTCCGTGTTCCAGTAAGCCCTCACGTTTAAGTAATTTATCTTAGTCCATCGTCTGCGTCTACATTAAATAAAAACTTTTTTCCGTACAAAACAGACACCAGCCGCCCCAAATTCCTCGCCCATAAGCACATCAATGCCCCGTTGCCACTTCATACCCCGCGAAGGTGATTCCTACCCACGGTCGCGCCTTCTATCCCACCCAAAAAAGTCTTTTTATTCGCGGGGGCATACGACACATCATATATGATACACTAAAGCCTCACACACTGTAACCAAGGTTCTTTGTATCTTCACTCTCTTTTTTTCTCTATAGCTACTAAATAGCGCGACCGAGACGTTATGTTCATTGATTCTCGACACTCTAATCACACTCTCGATGTCTGCCCCACAATATACTCGCCCACAGGGGCAACTTTCTAACATTGACCATATCAACCCCCCTCTACTTTCACATGTATAGTAAAACCCTTTGCATTTATCTACTTTATGCGGCCTTTTCGAGGGTGAGTTTTCACCTAGACATACGCATTCTCCTTTCGTGCGACAGCAAATCAATAGAACAATTGGATATACATTTGTCAAGCACGCAAAGGAGTCCCTGATCCTTGTAGAGAGTCACTTAAAATAGTTTCTGTTTTTTTCTTAGCTATATCTTCTATTTACTTATTAAAAGGTCCGCTGAAATTAGTTGTTGACCTAGGTCCTACCTTTTTCCATCGGTACACCTCCCGTCGGGGTGCTGCGCCTCCTTTAAAAAGTTGCACCACCTTCGTGTACGACCTCACGCAAATATCCCCGCAACATATTTCATGCGGCATAATTAGCCTGTTGCGTATAACCCTGCAATGGTTTATTACATGAAGGCAATATTTTAACAGTGAATTGCTCGGTCTTGCCTTCAGCAAACCTCTTTTGTTTTTAGTCTTGTTTGTTCAGGTTTGAAGGAAGCGTTTCTACTCTTAGGGATCATTGAACATCCATTTCACTATCTCCTAAGTCTCTGTTTTCACAATCGTAAGCCTCTCAATTTTTCAAAATCCGGTCAACAATCACTTCTCCCAAAGTGGCTAGGTACTTCGCGTCCACTTCAGCATATTCGCCGAGCCCTTATAAACTGTGATTTTGGCGATCTCCCCTAAATGTCTGGGGGGCATGTTTGTCATAATTGTGATGCAAGACACATTATTTCGATCATTGCAGCTTTTTATATATATGTACTAACTGTGTTACCATCTTATGACCAGCACGTCAGATATGTAATGCATATATTCCATCACTGGTCCATAGAGAATTGGAATCAATGGTGTGGAGTTTTTATTGAGATGAATGTGACAAATTCATCAAGTTGTAAAAGCTGAGTCCCAGACCAGAGCAGTCAGGACAATCGTCCACATACCGAATCCAGGAAACAATGTAATTGTTAAATTGTGACGAAAACAACCGTAGCTATTCTCAAACGCTTGCATGTAAGAGATTAGCACAATGCTGGGTCCCTACCAGGAGACCCCATATCTGAGGTCCCCTGTTTTTTGAAGGAACATCAGTCCCCAAAAACGAAAATAAATTTATTACTGGTCAGGACAATATCGAGTAAATCGCATCAAAAAAACGCATTACAGTCGATATCCAAGATCTTTACTTACTCTCGACTACCACGAAACTGGCACCAGGTATCAATCCTGTAGGAATTTTAGAATCTTTACTCTTGCTCAGTAATAAAAAGATCTTTCGGACATCATATCCAAGGTCTAACACCAGATTATGCACACAGAGAATAATACGAAGTCCCTTTCACCAACATCTCCACTACTGAAGAGGCAATGAAAATTTACTCTGATGTGTTAATAAAATGTAGGTCAAAACCAAACATTAACAAATGAAAAGAGTTGCGTTTTTTATGCGATTATATCTCGATCATAAGTCCCTGATCCAAACAAATTAACTTTTTTGTTTCGAATTTGGGGCACCAAGAGCTGTTCCTTCAAAAACATCGGGCGGACACCATACGAAGGGGTTCTCCAGAAGGAATACCCCAGCTTTGCTACATCTTTACCATGCAAGCTTTAGTGAGAATAGCTACGTAGTTTCTCTCTTCACAATTTTAAGAAAAAAACAAGAAAAAAAAAAAAAAATACAAACTACATATTTTCCTGGTATCCGGTATGGGTCCTACTACTCTTGTCTGGTTCAGCTTTGACATCTTGATGAATTTGTCACATATGTCAACAAATATCCACCCATTGGATGCCGATCTCTCGAATTGAAGTAGGATGAAATCATATGATTAACATATCTTGACGTGCTGGTGCAAGAAAAGATGGTAACACCAGTTCAGTACATCACTATATAAAAAGCAGCAACTGGATTCGAAGATAATGTCCTTGACATCACCCAAACTAGCCAACATGCCCCCCCAGACATTTAGGGGACGCCTCAAATTCACAGTGTTATAAGGCCTCGGCGAATATGCTCAAGTGCACGCCGAGTACCTCTACCCCGACCTCTTGGAGAATTGATATGCCCGATTTAAAAATAAGGCTAACGTATGGAAACAGAGCTTAGGAAGATAGGAGACACCGGTTATCAATGATCCCCTAGAGAGAACCTCCTCAAACCTAACAACAACACAAAAACAAAAAGCGTGAGTGCAAGAACCAGCAATTCATACATAATACTAGGCCTGATCGAAACAAACCATTCAGGCTTACAAACAGGCAATATCCAATATTGGGGGATATTGACGTAGCGACACGAAGTGTGGGGCACCTTTTATTCAATAGACAGCACCCCGATGGTCTTACCGAAAAGGGATAGGACACCCAAGGTCTCAACAACTAAAATCAGCGGACTTAAACAACTAATCTAGTAAGTGACAAAAACACAAACTATTAAGCTCTAACACAAGATCAGGGACCTTTGCGTTGCTTGAAATGTACCAATTGTTTCATCTGTTCTCTCAAGAGGAGACTCTCATACAACACCCCTCTAAAGGTCCACATAACAGTCTCTACTAATAAAATCCAAAGCGTGTTCATACATTTAGAACGAGTGAGAGCGGGGAAATATAAGGATGTCTCTTAAAGTGCCCCTGCGTGGCGGGGCGAGTCAATAAAGTGGGTCAGCACATCGAGATGTAGTTAGAGTCGCAGAATCAATAATCATAAGTACGGCGCCCAATAAATCTATAGTAAAATAAACTGAACAACCCTAGTGAACTGAGCTTAGTGTAATCCAAAAGATGTCGAATCCCCCCCAAAAAAACTTTTGGGGAAACACCACCGTGGACTAGAAACACTTCGCATGGGAAGCACTAGGCGCCAAGACTTATGCTGCAATTGCTGCTGCTAGGCTAAGCCGGCCACCATTTTGCACGACCAGAAAAGATCTTGTCTAAAATTTACAATGTATAACGCTGTCCCTACTAATAAATTACTTAAAAACACAAAGCGTGCGACGCTTTATCTGCGACCTCACGGAGCTAGATTCATTATCACCGAGGGGCCTCAATTAGAGCGCCTCAATTTGCATGAGTCCTTCACCCCTATTGAACTTGGTTACCGTTAACAGACATGAACATGAGTTTCCCAACTGCTTATTTGTCTGCGCATCTATGTCATTAATAGAATGACATTTAATATATTTCTTCATCGCGACGCCGCGAACGTAATTTTCTGTGTGGGTTATTCTTTCTTTTTTTTTGGTGTTTTTTTCATTAACGATCTCCTAGAATGTAGGCAGGTAAACCGCCCTCTTAACCAATATTTAAGGAGTAGGTCTGTATACGTGATAAGCTATCGTGCCTGAGGAAGGGGAAGGAGAGTTTGCCCGAAAGCGATTGCACGTCCGAGCTGGCGCGTCCTAGCTACCATCACATTCGCGCCCATCTCTGCTCTGGGCCGTCGTCGCCAGATCGATGCATATGACTCTTTGACCCTTGTAATTTTTTAGGAACGACCGGAGGTCGTCACCCTAACTTCCAGACGTTAACTATGTCATCTCATCATTCGTCCATTTGATTGTCATCTGAAATCAGCGGTTGAATATGCCCTTGAAAGTGGATGTCAAATTTAAAAGTGTCTTCTCCATTAAATGTTGAAATTTTACCTGCGGTCTCAACAACTAACATCCTTTTATGAAAGTATTGGAATGATGGGGCTTCCGGTACGAACACCCCGTCTGTGTCGAACCCGTTCTTATCATACAAAGCAAACAAGTTACTATCATTTTGGTCCTATACTGATTCTATTGACTGACTCTTCTTAGCTCCCCGACAGCGCTTACGGACTAGCGCTGCGGCCTAAGGAAATCTCTGGGCGAATAACGTCCCCCACCGCGTTTGGCGGCATGATGACGTCACATCGCTCACGGCAGAAACCAGCTCCCGAAGCGAGGTCCCTGGCGGGGAGTGCGGATACTATGGTAATGTTTTTAAATATTTTTTTTTCAGAGGGGCCGCATATATACCTCTACACAAAGGATCTATAACATACAGGAAGCTTAACCTACATGTCGGACTTAACAACCATATAGTGGATCTATCACAGTACAGCGGGCCTAATAAGCCTTACATGAGCAGTGCCCTTTAACATACGTCGGGCCCTAATCACCTACAGCTGGCGACTATAACTATACATGGCTGTCACCTACAGGTGTGACTCATAATTATTACAGGGTGGGCTATACCACCTACAAGGGCCGCCATCATACCCATCAGTGGGAATAAAACTCTAGCAGTAGGCGCGACTAACAACCCTATAGTGGATCTATCACCTACAGGGGCCTATAACCTACAGAGGGCCTTTAACATACCCAAGAGAGCCAGTTCCACCCTTACAGGCCTGGCCTACGGATAAATTTATCACACAGGTGGGCGCTTACACCTACCCGGACAGAGAGTGCCTAATAACCCTATTGAGGGTGACTACTAAACCTACAGCACGGACGTCTACACGACCTACACGTGCCCACCCTCAATCAGCCCTCACAGAGTAGGGCCCCTCCAAAACCTCACCAGGAGGACTTATTAATACATATCCATCCAGGGGCACTATAGATACTAACAGCGGGACCTATAATCTACCATCGGCGATCAGTACATTACACCTAACAAGTGGCGCGCTAATAACCTAACGAGAGGGCAATAGGCTATCAACCTACAGGGGACCTATTAACCCCTAACAGGGTCTACATAACCTACAGCGGGACACCTATAACCTACAGAGGGCTATAAGTTACAGTGGGCCTATAACCTACAGAGAGCCTATAACCTACAGGGGGCCTTTAACCTACAGGGGGCTATAACCTACAAGGGCCTATAACCTACAGGGGATCTATAACTACAGGGACCTATCACATCACAGGGGACCTATAACCTACAGAGGGCAATGAACCTAAGTGGGTCCTACTAAATTACAGGGGGCCCTATCATCCTCTTACAGGGGCCTAAACCTCACACAGGGAATTATAACCCTCACTAAGGGGCACTATAACCTAACAGGGGGATTATCACCGAACAATAGGGGCTGATAAGCCCTACATCGTGCCTGTCATGCAGGAGCATTCTTTATCTACATCTTGAAACCCAAAAAGTTTACAACCCCCTTCCACCGCCCGGAGCCAAAGTTTTGGCCTCTCTTGACAGAGCCCCATTTTTGAAATCTGTCTGATAGTTCCACCATCTTTAGAGAGAGATAACTTTTTGAGACACTGTAATAAACCTATCCCATCCGATGATCAGAGATCTTGTACCGCATTTACTATACTCCCTTCTGACACAAGTGCTTTAAGATAGTAAGCAACATCTTTAGGTCCCTAAAAAATGCTTTTTTATTATATGAAAAATATCAAAAAATCCGTGAAACAATATTTAAAAATTTGATACCAACTTTAAAACATCATTCAAAATTTCCTAGCACATGTAAGACAGCTATAGTATATTTCCACTCAAAATAGAGATTTATACACTAATGCAGCAACCATATGTTTCTGCGGTATATTGGGCCTAATTTTTTTCTTACAATGTCTCTTTTTTATTTTTCTTACGAGACTGTAGGGGGCTTAGAAATTTAAGTATAAATTTTTCAACAATTTTCTCAAACACAACAATCTTGCAAGACACAACTACTTCCTTTAAAGTGAGTGACCTTCCACACTACCCTCTCTCGTCAAGACACATCTAGCGACCTTGCGCGACCCAACATAGATATGCCTCTAGATTACCCCCCCCAGTAAACTGCACCTCATCTAAGAAAGCTCAACACCCACCTATCAAAGTAATTCAAAACTCAGTGACATTTTAGAAGTTATAACCCCATTAGGTGTTTCACAGGAATTAAAGCAAAGTGGACAGTGAAGTTTTCAAAATTTATTACTTTTTTTTGCAGAATCTTCAAATTTTATATAGATGCATTATTCACAAGAATACGATAAAATTTGATCAGGGAAACAAAGCAAATTAATTAGCTGATTCCCAGATTCTGCGCCCGTTTATACAGAGATATCCCACTATGATGCCTCATGCGCATTATCTCTTGAGCTCAATCCAACAAAGCCTCCAGAATAGGAGGAGCACTCTACTGGAACTCTGGTGTTCCTGCCATTCTTTCATTACGAAGTTTATTTAGGGGCCCATTTCAGATGTTGCGGACAACCCTAACGTGCTAAATATTAATAAACTCCTCCGACCCTTAAAAATACCCAAACTTGCCACAACAACTACAATTTACACAAACCCCACATCAAGCGAATATATACACACGGGTGTCAAGTGAGCATATACCCCACAGTGTTGTCACAAAAAAATTTTTAATGCGTTAGGCTGTATGCAAAAATTTAAGAAAAACATTTTTTTTTCCAATTACTCACAATTTTAAGCTGAAAGAATTCTATATTTTATTAACAACGGCATCCTGGTAAAAAAAACACCCCAAAAGCATTGTTACGCAAGTTTCTTCCAGTATTCCAGCAATACCCTACATGTGGGTGTACAACTGCTGTGTGGCCGCATGCGGGCCGTAATATAAGGGAGGGGAGATGTTACTTGGATTTTGCGGAACAGCAGATATTTGAGTGGGGCCACTAATGTCGCATTTACAAAGCCCCCAAAGATACCCCATGAACAGGCTCGTAAACCTTCCAGTAAGTCACACCCCATTTTGGCGATTCAGACGCCTCCTAAGATCTCAACAATCGAGGGGTTTATAGGTGCAGTTTCTTGGGTGCACAGGTTTTCCAAAGTTTTTGTTTATTTTTGCATTCTAGGGCTATGAAAATGAGGGAAAAAACTCGCAGTCTTCCGAACCACTTGTTTTTATGAGGGACTTTCAATTTTAACAACGTTCGCCGTAGCGTATAAAGTACAACAGGATATCTCTGTATAAACTTACATCTCTGACGAGACGCGATCTCGGCTACAGACTTATTGCAATTGTATCATAGGCCACACTATATACATAAACAAACTATTTTCTATATTACAATCGTTCATTACGTGCCTTCTAAAATCCTCTCTCCCACCTCTTCTTTTCTTCTTTCTTCCTTCTCTCATAATCGCTCAATTTCTCATGATATTTTTTTTCTATAATCTCTTTGGATTCTTTCATACATGCCTTCATCTATCACACACACTTGTTTTTTTATCATCATTTTTATATTTTGTTTCTATTACCATTTAATCTCTCTTTTGTTACTTCTTATCTCGTCTTTCTAAATTTACTTTTAACACATAGACAACACATAGTCTCAAAACAAAAAAATTGATTTATTTATGTCCCTGTCCCTGGTTCTGCATAAGCACGTCCAACCGTTTTCAGTTTTCTCTGATCATAACGCCTATGCTGATTTTAATGGGCTTCTATGAGTTCTGCGCGATTTGTCTCGTGGGAATGACGTTGAACGTTTCTAATATATGACACCCTAATCAATTGGGCGCGGTGAGCAAATTGTATCACACTAGCTTTGAGCGCCCATGCACTTTTCTGGTCAAATTACACATGGGCGTTTTTTCTCTGTGAAGCGCATTTTCCTGAACAAAAACATAAAAACAGCCCTATCTCTCTCCCTGGTATTTTTTTTAATTTTTATCTCTAACAGCGGCGTCACACTACGAACCAGCCGTCTATAGCCTGGACCACATGCTCACAAGTATCTACTCCCCATGGACAGTCTGAAAAAACACTAACTTACCAAGCCGATATCCTTACAATTTCGATTATTCTTTTTTTTTATGTATTGTAAAACCTGCTTTTACACAACAATAAAATCACTTATATTCAAAAAGGAAACAAAACACGTATTCTTTTATTTTTTTAGCGCATCGCCAATAGTCCTTAGATCAGCCATAACGCCTTTATTATATTTATCGTGTGTACGGCCATCCACAGTACAGGTTAGGGCGGCTTGTGTTTTTTACTTGCGGGCATATGTACGTCCTACATTGTTTTCATTGGTATGCAACTATTTTATGGGGGGACAAGACCTTTTCACTTATCACAGTTCTAAAAAAACCGTTTTTTGTGCAAACAGGAGGTGTGAAGGAAATACTTCAATCCTAGTAGTGTTGTTTTTATTTTTTATTTTTCCACAGCACTCACCGTCCCGTGCATATCGCCTGACCCAGTTAGCTTTACCTCTCAGGGTCGATACGATTACGGCGATAACCCTACTTTATCACAAAAGTTTTTATTTAATTTTAACCGGAAGCACTTTTTAAAAAAAACAAATAGTGTTTATTTAATTGTGTATTAAAAGCTAATATTTATATCGCCATATCGGCTGTCTTCTGAAAGCACCTATACTTTTTTATTATTTCCGATACAAGAGTCACGTGTAAGATACTTTTATTTTTGCGGATGAACTGAACGTTTAATTGGTACAGACTTTGGCGTTTATATTATTCTTTTGATGCGACATATTTTATCCATTTTACTGTGCTCAGGATAGTCAACAAAAATGCGCAATTCTGCTGCACCAGACGGTTTTATTTTTGCGTTCTTTCTTATATTTTACGTTATTACTGGCAGCGTTCACCAAATTAGAATACGGGTTAAATAAGTGCGACAGAATTACTAGGGTGGAGTCGTTTACCACCGCCCTAGCGAATACGATAACAAATAGTTGCGTGTGTACTATGCTTATATTACTCACTATTTTCGATCTTTATTGGGCGAACTTGGAGGCGTTATATGTTCTCAAAGGGGAAAAGGTGTGCAGAGTTGTATGTGTTTTATAATTTTTCTATTTTTTTGTTTGTTGTTTTACTTTTTTTATTACTCTTACTTATTATCATATTTTTTTATTTTCCCCCAGTGATGCCGATTTGTAACTCTGCAAACCCCACTGGGGAAAAGCACATCATTAGATTGCTGTTTGAAGAGGCTATACAGTTGCACAGCTTACCTTGCTGTGCATAGTCGCCATGCAACTAGTGACAACCATCGCCCACAATCGCATTGTATGGGCAAGTGACCGGGTACACCAACTACCCGGATGGCCATATCAGACACACCTGGGGGGGAGGGGCGCGGGTGCGGAGCAGGAGAGGGGCATTCAAGGTAGGACAGACCCCACTGGATGCAAGCGGACAATTTGTGCCGCTGAGCCTATAGAGACCAACGATATTAACAGCACATTATCGCCGTCCGTAACAGGCAGAGGGAGCTCACCTCCTCCAGCCTGCGGCAACTCGATTATCGCGGGACCTTATTAGACAGGGGCTTCCCGGTAATGATGCGTTTCTTCCAACAGGACCTCCCCAGCGGGACCGGAGCTCCACCTATCCGGCCGCGGGGGTGTATCGGGGCATGAAGGGCCAGGGCTATTTAACCGCAGGTTCCCATGCCGCATCGCGCCCGGCCTCGCCCCGCAAGCCCGACGCGATCTGCCAGGTTTCTCGTATGCATACGTCCATCTTAGGCGGAGTCACTGTCCCGAATGGCGTATGCATTCTAGCCTCCCAACTATGGACTGGTCACAGGAGAAAGGGTTTTAAAAAGAACATCCATATTCATGCATTTTTACTAATTCTCACTATCAGCCATGAAATAGGAGATCAAACCTTACCAGGTTTTTTAGGTCACATATACAGGATTACCTATAAACATTGTCTTTATCATTAACAAGAAATTATAACGGCTTTTTATATACTTTCTGGCAATAGCTCAAGTTTATATCGCACTAGATTACCATGCCTTTAAAACCACTTGTGACATCCCATATGATGATATCGAAGTCTTTTCAAGCTTTGTCTAATTGGCAACATCTGAGTTGTAGAGACACAATTGAGTGATGTATTTTAAATCCACACCAGAAACACACTGCTTTCTGGCGTGTTAACATCATCTGGGAAAGTCCTCGCCCCTCCACCCTAAAGATAATTAAGCCAAGATCTATCGAGGAAGAGAGATTTGAGTTGACTTTGCACTAAAGATCTGATCACTCTTTGGCTGTATTTTCCCAGATTCGCATATGTTGTTCCTCGTTCATACCCGAACAAACACAGTAGGGGATGTTCAGCCATAATACTACTTGCTCATTGAATGGAGAATGAGGTTTTTCATGAGTGTCACAGAGATGACGTGCTTTGGTGTGACATGGTGCATATCAAGCCAAAACAAAAGCAAAAAGACCTTGTGTACGATGCTCGGAGCAGAAGCTTGAAAGATTGTGTCATTATCCACAGTAAAGCGAGTACTGTATCAACATGGGCTGAAAGGTCCCTCTGCCATGAAGAAGCCATCACTCTACACTGTGGGTCATGGAGTTACTTGTTAAGCCAAGAGTCATTTATTCCATTCATACCTTGTATGGGTTTTTCTCTCCAATTCCACACAGTTCACAAGTGGCTCTCCAACTTTTTGGCAGGGTTTATTAGCATGGTGACAGGCTAAAAAGCTTTTTTACAACTCTGGGGTAGATGAATATAGCACCTTGTGGAATAATTTTTATTTGCCTGAGCTTCAATCTCTTAAGGTTTCCTTTTGGAAGTAAAAGGGTATTTCATATCATTTCAGCTATATAATGGTGGTGTTTTTCAGACATTTCAGCCCCTGACCTCTAAATTTCAAATTCCCAATTCTTGCTTTTTACAGTTCCTACAGTTAAGGCATGCAATGCGCTCTCAGTTCCCAACTATCCCATTAAAGTTTTAGGAATTCCCTTTACCATACCGACTGTTATCTCCTACCTCACAGGGGCTTGTGACTAATATTTATGTCTTGCTGTATCGGTGAAAATTGGGTACTCCTTTCCTAGCTTAAACAGTCCACATGGGAGGGGTACGTGGGGAGTATTTCTGAAAAACAATGGGCTTTGGCCCTAGAAACAACTAGGCAGGTCTCCCCATAATATGGTGAATAGAACACTCAGCTGTATATTTTACACCAAGCACATTATACTACGGGTCGTTTGCAAAAATTTCGCACTGAGTTCCCTGATGAATGTCCGAAATTTCCAAATTCTCCTGGCACGTTTTTTCAACTTCTGAGGTCCTGTCCAAAAATTCTGGGTTTTTGGAAACAGGTTCTCAAATTTCTAAATGATAAGATGGGATGTCTGGTGCCTGATGACCCTAGAATGTGTCTCTTATTTTAGACCCTTATTTATTGCTCAGAAAAAAGTTGTTCACCACTGGATGTGAGATCATACTCCCACGTTACAGGAGTGGATCAACACTGTTGATGTC
Source organism: Phyllomedusa bahiana (assembly GCA_025379985.1). Taxonomy (NCBI): domain Eukaryota; kingdom Metazoa; phylum Chordata; class Amphibia; order Anura; family Hylidae; genus Phyllomedusa; species Phyllomedusa bahiana. The sequence goes on from JAODAL010011518.1 coordinate 27,691, forward strand.
AGTCTCCCGTTTAAGAAGTACATTTATCATAACAGGGGATGTCCTGATAAATTCTCCAAAACTTGAAAGAAATGGCATTACTCCTTTTAGACATGTTGACTGGTCACTGGGTTTCTTGGTACTGGACATCTCATTTTGGTCTTGCTGTATTTACCCATGGTGAATTAATTTCTCCCACTTTCTGCCTCTCGAGATTCCCCTCTTGTACCACCTGATAGGCTCTCCCTGTATTCTCCCGATTGTATTGTACAAGGGCAATGCTATTTTCTGGTTTTTTTTTAAAAAAATTTATTTCTTTTTTTCCTTTCGGCTTTTTTGCCCGTTGGTGACTTTCCTTTTATTATTATACATGTATCTGACATCATTTCAAATGTTAAAATACCCCTTTCCATTTATTTATTTGTTTTCTGCAATTGTACTTTGTTGCCTTTTCGTTCCCCCGACATAGTTTTCCATTTAATGTACCCATTTTAGGGTTTTTAATTTGGGTTTCATTTTTGCAGGGGAAACTTTATTTTTTTTAAAAAAACAAAAATTTTGTTTTTAAATTTATTTTTTTATTTGTAAAATGGGAAAAATTTTTATTTTATTTTTTTAAAAATTTTATAAAATTTTTCCCCAGGGGGACTGGCCAAAATGGGCGTTAATCCTTCTACTTAAATTTTTTTTAATGCAGGGGTGTACCAAAAATTTGGTTTTCCCATTACTTTTTGCCTATGGCAGGAATTAATGTTTTGGGTTAAAAGGCAGCTTTAAAAACGTTTTCATTAGGTTCGGCTGACATTGCCAAAATTTCTCAGCACTCTTTCAGCACTGATTCAGACATGAAACGGAATTGCCCCATAAACTTAAAAAAGTTAAAAAAGCAGAGGGTTTGGAGCCGATTCCAAACCCTGTGGTTAGCAAAGAGGGGGTCAGCTGCCTCAGGAAATTTAGCCACCTCCCCTACTCCCCTTCTCGTTGCCACCTCATAAGTTTAAAGAATAGGGTTTTAAATCCATAATCTACATAGTTGTGTCACATAAATTTTGGGCCTTTTAATAATATCCAGAGTAAACCCCCGCATGCAACATGAACAGCAGCTAGTTTTGTGGGGGGACTCAATTTAAATTTTCCCGGTAGGTTGGGCACAAGTATAGGGGAAACCTTTTTGACGCAGTATATCCCACGACTGACGGAGGGTGCGTATGGAAAGGGTCCTTAAATAACCAAACAATTGGGGGGGTAACCCCTTTAAAATCCCAATTTTTGGTTTTAAAATTTTGGAAAAAAAAGGGGGAAAAGGGGAATTTTGGAAATCTTGGGAGTTTTCCCAAACAATGCCCAACATTTTTAGCTATGTGACATGGTGCATTTTCTTTCTGGAAGATCCCATCTGCCCCAGGGAAAACAATCAGCATGAATGGATGTACATTTTTCTGGAAAGGGATGAACTCATTCCCCAAAACAGCTGAAAATTTCCCGGAAATGCATGAAAAAAATTTCCAAAAAACAATAATGCTGTCTCAAATAACTTGTGTTTTCCCGGGTGTTGGTTTTTTGAAGTTATTCCCCCTTTAAAAACACCCTTTTCATCCAAAAACCTCAATTCCAAAAAAGTTGGGTCACTAAACAAATTTTTGAATAAAAATCTGATTGCAATGATTTTGGATTGCCAAAAATATTTATTTTATTCGGAAAGAAACAAAATTTACCTATAAAAAGTTTTAAAATGAGTGGTTTTAAAATTTTTTTAAATGAAAAAAAATTTTTTTTTTTAGATTTCATGGTGGTCAACCAAAACCCAAAAAAAATTGGCACCTGCCCTTTTTACTTACGGTGGGCATCCCCCCCTTTTTTTACAAAACCGTCAACGAAGTCGACAGGGGGAGGGAAAATTTTTTAAGTTTAGAAATAGGGGGAAAGCTCCCCATTCATGTCTAATAAGGCCCTCTAACTGTTCAATCGGGCTTGGGCCTTCTTTGGGCACATTTTCCTCTTTATGATTTCGCCCCAAAAGTTCTCTATAGGTGAAAAGGATTTTGGACTGCAGGCGGCCATTTCGTACCCGGGGTCCTTTTCATTTTACCTTATGTTTTGGGTTGCTGCGAAAGTGGTTTTTGGGATTATCTTGTTTTAAAAATGCAGGATTTCCCTTTAAAAAAGGGTGTTTTTCTGATTGAGGGATATGTTGTTCTAGGGAAACCCGAAAATTTGTTCTGCAAATGGTGCCTTTCCAGACTTTCATGCCTTTCCCATGCCCCAAGCCTTTATGCAAACCCCCTAACCCTCAGTGAGGGGTGTTTAAAAATTTGGGCATTTTTAAAAACTTGGGTTGTCCTTGTTTCTCCCGGTTCCGAAAGAAAACAAATTTTTGGGGTCCCCTGTTCCATAAAGAACTTCAAACCCCTGATCTTTTCACCACGAACAGTTTTCCTTTTTTCCCCACTCCATTTTAAATGACCCCTGGCCAGTGCAAAAAAGGGGACTGAGCATGTGGAGCTTGCTTAGAAATTTGGGTTCCCTCTTTTCACTGTAGGTTTCAAATTTTGGGAAAGGCGGGTTTTCCTTTTGGATTGTGTTTTAATGACAATTTCTTTCTGGAAATATTCCTGGGCCCCTTCTGTTATTTCCCTTTACAGGGCTTTCCCGTTTGGGGGGGTTTCAGTGACGTTTTTGGGCCTGGGATCACAGCATCCAGTAGAGTTTTACGGTCCTTGACCTTACACAAGCGATTTTTCCGTTTCTAGAACTTTTGATGATTTTATGTATGATTGGGGATTGATTTCCCTTTTAAAAAACTTTGCTATTTTACGCTTGGGGGTTTCCCCTTCCCGGTATTGCTGCACTATTTTTTGCGCTTAAAAATTTTTGGAATTGGTGATCCTCTTTCCAAACTTGGCTTCAGAGGGACACTGCACTCTGAGTAGTCTTTTTATACCCAATCAAAGTTGTCAATTCACCTAATTAGTGTTGATTGGTCTTCCAGCTGTTCGTTATATGCTCAATGTCATTTTTCCAGCTACTTGTCCCAACATATTTTTCCTTTCAAATGTTACATTTACTCAGATTAAACTTTTGATCTGTCATCTATGTTCTATTTGAATATAATATTAGATGTTGGCACCTCCACATCATTGCATTCAGTTTTTATTCACAATTTGTTTAGTGTTCCAACTTTTTTGGAATTGAGGTTGTAGCTAAGGAAGTGGAAATTGTGAATTATCAAAGAAGGCAACCCTTTGCCAAACAAAGGAGATCCAATTCTGATACTGTCGTGGAAATTAAAGTCTTTTCTGTGGATGCAACTTTGTTAGCAGAGGTGCAGTGACAATCTGTCTGCTTTGGAGCCCCATACACTTTAGCGTTTGCGCACACATTTGGTAACCCGCTGGTTTATTTTGGCGTTGAGCTGCATCACTGTAGTACGTCGCTTACTCACATCTGTGCCATTTTTCCACTCACAATACACTTTCATTATACTAGCATGTGAACAATTCACAAACTGCAGAGTTTCAGAAATACTGCCACCAGAACTGGGACAAGATATTCTGGTGTGCAAGGCAAATAAGGCATATAACACCCCCCTTCTGAAAAAGTCTACCCACTCCATACTCCTTACACCCGCTTTTCTGCCTGGGATGCAGGGGCGCCCTAGGCGGTCGCCTCCCGTCGTGCCGTCCCTGACTGCCACCCTTTGTCCGATGGCCAATAATTATCCCTCCTTGCAACTCTGATAAATCTCACTTTTTACCCATGACAGCAATGAGGGATATGGATGCAGACAGCCTATCACATACCCTATATACCCACGATGACCTATGACCTCATGAGCTACACACTGCCAACGCTGAAAGTAGGAAGTGGTCATAATATGACTCAATTATATAGTTACATATCGTATCACTCTCCACTTAACTGCTGAAAATTTGCTATGAAGTTGTAATGACAGTATTAAAAAAGACCTATATTCTATAGAGACTAAGGGCGACTGTGCCATTTTTTTTGGTGCATTTTGCACCAAAAAAAACTCCTGATGCCTGTAACGGCTGGGTAGTGGATCCTCTGGACCACCGCAAGCGATGATAGTTAAGCCACGCCAGGGAGCAGAGTCTAAGTAGCCCCCGGTTTTCACCAGACCCCGCCGCAAAGCGGGATGGACTTGTTTGCGGGGGTGGGGGCTACCAGGTCATACCCTGATGGGGACTTGCTTGCGGTGGCAAGCGAGGTGCAGCGTTATACAGAATCGCAATCCAAGAATCGTTAGTCGTGGGCAGGCAGTAAGGTCGGGGCTGGCGGCAATGGTTCGTGGTTGTGGAAGGCAGGAAGGTCAGGACAGGCGGCAGAGGTTCGGAGTCGAGAAACGTAGCAAAGGGTCTGGTACACGGTAAGGCGAAAATACACTTGAGGAACTCTTTCTCTTAGGCTCGGGGCAACATAGATCCAGGAAGGAGTGATTGTGGAGCGTAGCCTTAAATAGGGGAAGCGCCCGGCAATTAGCCAATTACCTGGGCGCTGGCCCTTAAATTTCCGAAGGAATGAGCGCGGCGCGTCCCTTAAGGGAATGGGCACCGCGCCTGGGCCCGGGCCCAGAGGGAGAGGCGGGACAGGAACGAGGTCAGGTGAGTCTGTGAGCGCTGCAGACCCACCGTTCATCCCGCGGCCAGCGGCACCCCACGACCCGGGCAAACACCCGGGGGGGCGCGGACAGGGGTTACCCCCCAACCCCCTTAGGTCTCCCCCTCTTTTTAGGCTGAAGGAATTTAGGATCAGGTCTCGGTTCGGGATATTGGGCTCCGGTTCCAGGACCTCTCTTCGGGGCTGAAGCCCCTCCAATCTACAAGAAAAAATTTGCTTACCCTGATGGTCTTAATGTCTAAGATGCCTTCACTTCAAAAAACACCCGGAGACTCTAGCTCCGGGGACGGAGCAGGCTCCTCTGGGAAAAACCGGTTCAGGACCAGAGGCTTTAGGAGGGAGACTGAAAGGCTTAGGAAACCCAGAGAGATGGAGGTAGGCAGAGTTTATAGGACACCGGGTTCAGTTGTTGCAGTACTCTGAAGGGTCCCAGAAACCGCGGACCCAATTTATAGATAGGGATCTTGAGGCATATGTATTTAGAAGAGAACCACACTTTATCCCCTGGGAGGAACGTTGGGGATGGTCTTCTCCTCTTGTCAGCTTGGGTCTTCATGCGGGCTGAAGCCTGGAGTAAGGCTTGTCGGGTCTCTCGCCAAATGACCCCGATATCCAGAACCTGGTTGTCCACCGCAGGAACCTCGGAGGCAGAAGCCAAGGGGAGGGGAGGGCGCGGGTGACGGCCATAGACCACAAGGAATGGAGAACTGCCAGTTGAGTCGGAGTCCCGATGATTATGTGAGAACTCGGCCCAAGGAAGCAATTCGGCCAGTTGTCCTGACTCCGGAACGAAGTGCCTTTAGATATTCCCCAAGACCTGGTTTACCCTCTCCACCTGCCCATTTGTCTGGGATGATTGCGGGAAGAGAAATCTAGCTTGATTTGCAAACAGGAACACAGTGCACGCCAGACTTAGAGGAAAAATTTGGGAAAGCCTCGTTCGGAGCGATGTGGGATGGTAAACCATGCAGGCGAAAAAAATGTGATGGAAGAAGTGACCCGCCAATTGGGGGAGCAGAAGGGAGACCAGGAACGGAAAAGTGGGAAATCTTTGAAAATCGGTCAGTGACCACCCAGATGACCGAGTTTCCCGGGGAAAGGAGGAAGGTCCGTGATAAAGTCCATGCCTATGTGTGTCCATGGAGACTCCGAAACAGGCAGAGGGACTAAGAGGCCTGCTGGCCTGTGGCGAGGAACTTTGTTTCGGGCACACATGGAGCAGGGTTGGCCACCAGTAGTGTCGCGAGTGAGGGTAAGGTTTTCCGTACCCGGGGGTGGCCGGCCAGAAGAGAAACTATCCCCCCAAACCAGAATCCTCCTCCTGAGACGGGCCCACACATGGGGTTCTGGCCCGGAGGAACGTTACGGAGATCCACAGGAGCCGCATGAATCAGCCATTCAGGACTTATGATGTGCTGAGACACCGGTTCCTCCCCGGTAATGTCAGACGCACGGCAGAGGGTATCCGCCTGACATTTTTCTCGGCGGTCGGAATGTGTATCTTGAAATCAAAGCGCAAGGAAAAAAGAGGACCACGGGCCTGGGGGAGGGTTTTAAACGCTGAGCTGTCTGGAGGTATTGGGGGATTTTTATGGTCTGTGAAGACATAAAAAGGGTGCCGAGCTCCCTCCAACTGATGACGCCACTCTTCCAGGGCCAATTTTATGGCCAAACAGTTCCCGATCTCCAATGGCGTAATTACGTTCTGCAGAGGAAGAAGGTTTCGGAAAAAAAAAATGCATGTGCGGTCTTGCCTTTAGGGCCCTTCTGGGTCAGGACCACCCGGCTCCACGGAAGAGGGCTTTCCACCTCTAGATAAAGGGTCTTCTGCTGGCCGGAAACCAAAATAGGTGTGAGGAGACGCTGTCTTCAGTCAGGAGAATGCTTCCTCGGCGAGGGGAGGCAAACATTTCGGGTTAGCATTTTTTGGGGGTGAGAGCCCCGATGGGAGCCACCAGCGTAGAGAAGTGGGGAATGAACTGCGGGGTAGTAGTTGGCAATCCTAGGAAGCGTTAAATTTCGCCAGGAGACCGAAGGTCGGGGGCCCACTGCTGGATCGGGGAGTTTAGCTGGTCCATCTGCAGACCCCGATCGGGAAACTATGTACCCAAGGAAAGGGAGGCTGGCCTGGTGGAAACCAACACTTCTCCAGCTTGGCATAGTCGTTGGCCCCGCGGCATCGCAGGACCTGGCGTACTTGTACCCGATTTGGGGCTGGATGTCATGGGAATAAAAATCAGGATACGTCCAAAATTTACAATGCCCGTGTACAGCAAAGTCCCGAAAAACACGTCATTGCGAATCTGAAAATACGGCTGGGGCATTGCATAGCCCGAAGGGTATCACGAGATACTCAAAATTTCCCTTTCCCCCTGTGTTGAAAGCCGTTTTCCACTCATCCCTTCACGAATCTGATGAGGTTTAGGCTCTCTAGGTTTTAATTTGGTAAAGACCTTGGCTCCAGGAGGCATCAAAGAGCTCAGAGATCAGGGGTAGAGGGAAAACGATTCTTCACCGTGATCTTGTTTAACCCTCTGTAAATCAATTCCGGACGAAGTGAACCGTTCTTTTTTCTGAACGAAGAAAGAAACCAGGCCCCGGCGGGCGAGGAGGACTTGGGTATAAAACCCTTCGACATAATTCTCCTGAAAATAGGCTGACATGGCCTGGGTTCGGGGACGACAGAGGGTAGACCCTACCCCCGAGGGGGACTGGTTCCCGGGGAAAGGGGATCGATGGGGCAATCATTTCGGCGATGGGGGCGGTAGCTTCTCAAACCCGTTTCTCCGAGAATAATCTCCAAAATCCTGGTTACTCCGCTGGCCCGACCTTGTTTGAGACTTGATGGACGACTGGGGAGGAGAGATGGCCCCCGGGGGTGTGCCCCCAAGCAGGGATCCTGGCATTCCGTTCCCAAACGCAGGAATTCGCCCGTCTTCCCAAACAAGCGTAGGGGCATGACGTTGCAGCCAGGGTTGCCCCAACGGATCGCCGAAGAAGCGCAAGGCAGGACATGAAAGGAGATTTCTCCGTGTGTTTGACCCCTACACGGAGGGTCACAGGCGGGTGTGAACTGAATGGAGTCGCTGAGAAGCTCCCACTAAAGGATGAGGGTAAGCAAAGGCTTTTCCAGGGGGTTACTGGCAAGCGATTAGCGTGACACCGGGAGGAGTGAAAAAAGTTCCGGGGCGGAGCCGGAGTCCAGGAAGGCAGAGACCCGACGTTTGGACTACATCCGTCGTTTTCCTGGGACAGGCAACAACAGTCATAAGAGGAAGACTGAGCACCTTAGGGAGCCTCTTTCCCACGGCACCCAGGTGTGAGCATTTTCCCCGAGGCGCTGAGGACAACTTCTACGGAAATGGTCCGGACTGGCACAGTAGAGACAAAGGTTCTCCATCCGGCGGTGAGACAGCTCTTCCTCCGACAAGTGGGCCCGGTCCACTTGCATGGGTTCCTCGGTGGGAAACTGTGGAGGAGGCAGCGGGGCCTTTGGAAAAACGTGGGCCAACGGGGGTAGAGGCGCGGTTGTGCCGAGTCACGCTTTCCCGGCGGAGCTCCTGCTTTTCCTCCGGTTTAAACGCACGTCTTTGCGCGGGGGCCAGATGGATAAGTTCGCACAAAGAAATTGGGGGTCTCTTGCAAAAGTGCGTTTTACTCTGCTCGACAGGCCCTTCTTGAATGTGGCGCAGAGAGCGGCGTCGTTCCCCCAACAGCTCGGAGGCTAGGGTGCAGAAATGGACGCATAGTTCCTACGGAGGAGTCCCCTTGGGTAGGTTCAATAGCGCCGTCTCCGCAGAAGATGCTTGCGCCGGCTCCTCGAAACGCTGCGGAATTCCCGAGAAGAAGGCCTGTAGGTCTACGGTCACAGGGTCATTTCCGGTCCCAAAGGGGTGTCCACAGGCAAGGGCCCTTTTTTGGATAGCAGACTCACCAGGACGCACCTTCGCCCTTTTTAGTGGGAACTGATCGGCCATCAGCTCCACGTGCATGGAGCCCCCCCTGGTAATGAAGCCTCTGCAGAGCTTTGAGTCCCGTCGAACTTGGAAGGTAGCGGAAGGCGAAACTTCGGACCCACGGTTTTCCAGCGGGACGGCAGGAGGAGATGGAACCACCGGCCAAAGAGGCAGGTTGCTGCTGCTGGGAGGCCAAGGGGAAATTTGGCGCATCATGGCGACAGCTGGACCCAATTGCTGTGCTTGTTACGCGATCTGCTGCGGGCTGTTGGGCGACATTGTTCGTGAGATCCGCTAGACTTGCCAGGGGCACCTTGGCAGGATCCATGGCTGGATCTAACTGTAACGGCTGGGTAGTGGATTCTCTGGATCACCGCAAGTGATGATAGTTAAGCCACGCCAGGCACGGAGTCTAAGTAGCCCCCCGGTTTTCACCAGAGCCCGCCGCACAGCGGGATGGACTTGCTGCGGCGTGAGGCTACCAGGTCGCTACACCTGACGTGACTTGCTTGCTGTGGCAGCCGAGGTGCAGCGTAGTACAGAATCGCAATCCAAGAATCGTAGTCGTGGGCGGCAGAGGTTTGGAGTCGAGAAACGTAGCAAAGGGTCTGGTACACGGTAAGGCGAGAATACACTTGAGGAACGCTTTCTCAAAGGCTCGGGGCAACATAGATCCAGCAAGGAGTGATTGTGGAGCGTAGCCTTAAATAGGGGAAGCATCCGGCAATTAGCCAATTACAGGGGCGCTGGCCCTTTAAATTTCCGAGAACGAGCGTGTGCGTGGACACGGGTGCGCCCGCGGCCCGCGGGCCAAGGAGCGGGACCACCCGCGACAATTCCCTATTCTCTATATAAATGAACTGTAATACACACAAACTAGGTGCATTATACGCCAGGCACAACACATTTAAATGTGCCTAAAAATGCGTGTTAAATATGCTAGCAATGTTATGATATGCGCCTAGATTTTGTAATGCGCCTAACGCATTTTACGATTCAAATTATACCAGATGCCATATTTTTTTAAAAGGTTTATTAATTCAGGTGCACTTTACACTGATTTAATGTGTCGTAAAACTGACCTGCCCTCGCCACTTTTCGGACATCTCGGCGTAAGTTTCTTTGTTCTGAAGATGTTAAAGTGACGTGTCACCAAGGTAAAATCATCATTTGTGCATCTGTAAGATCGCTATACAAACTGATCATAAGTATTTGGCACAACCTTTATCAAAATATACAAGTTATTTCTCAAGATACTTCATTAGAAATAAAGTCAATGCAACAGGTCAAAAGGCATTTAAGAACATATGCTAGCCGTTTTTTTGGAACAGGAATCACAGTCATTTTAAAACACATAGGTACAATTCAAGCCAAAGAATGTTATACTTACAATAAGGTAGCAGATGCTAAATGTATCACTTAACATCACGTACTTGAACAATGATAGTACTAGTAACCAGCAAAGTCCAAGCACCTAAAGTACAGTACCACTAGCTTAATTTAGCTTAGATAAACCAAGTGAGAATAATTTATGATACTTGGTCCTTTAAATCCCAAATTTTCTCATTTGTTTTGAAGAAAACTCAGTTTGCTTGATTTGCATTTTCAATATAACATTATTATATTATATTATATTTTATCTGGAGCATAATTGTTTCTAACTTTTCTATATGTAATTTGCTTTTTGAAGGTAAAGAAAACCTCTTAGAATGAGCTTTTGTGCCCTAAGCAAACATTAAGTTTTTCACTACTTGAAGATTTGAACAGTGCCTATCAAATACATGTTTGGACTAACAAGATATTAAATTAATGTAAATGAGATGCATAGCAAAAATCTGTTTTGCTGCCAAACGTCTCCCCAGGGTTGAATAGCACTTTCCATAAGTCTACAGAAATTACTAAATTTGTTTGGTAATGAAATACTTGTAGCCACGTTCAATGTATGATTCAACAGTGGAACCCTCCATAGACTATAACTGGTTATATTAATTACATAAGAGAGAAGCATGTATTTGTTATTCAATAAAGAGATTAACGGCCTTTAAGATAGCAAGTCATTGTTTGATTTCAAGTCCAGAATGCAATTCTATGTTTATCTCCAATGAGGTATTGTAATTAAGTAATCTTTTATATTATGATGTTGTTATGGCCAATTGCAGTTGTAGTTCAGGTATTCTGTTTTTTTTCCTGTATTATGTTTTTACCTCTAGTGGGATCCGCAGTGTTTTTTGTGAATTTTCACCTTCACGGATGAGGTCTAACATCACTGCTGTCTTTTTAGGTTCCCAAATATTAAAATATTTAACAAAATATAACTGGGCCATTACAGAGCAACAATCCATAATTGCAATGGGTATCAACCACATAGCTCCCTAGCCTTGTGTATTTTGTTATTGTCAACACCTTTTCTTTTCCGGTGGGCCAGAATTTTTACACCAAGGGTATGTTCACACTATGTATTTGGGGGACATACTCTGGCCCGTAATTGCACTGCAATGTATCTGAAATACGCCCCAAATTACGGTAAGATCATAGCACTCATTGAGTGCCATAAAAGGCCGGCGTATTCCCAGCGCATAGTACGTGGCCATAAAAAGAAGTGACACTTTTGTGGAAAATGAAAGTGAATAGGAGGCTAGACCATAGCACTGTTGAAAGTATTAGCTAGCCAGTGCGTACTTTCAACATCAGGTGTATTGTGGTGTGCACAGGTATGCGCCGCAATACTCCATGGGAACTCACCATAACCATGGCTTGTATACTGCTACAAAGGGTACAGGATGCAGGGTCTCCTCTGCCATTTTCTGTGCCATCCTGCTTGTAATTTGAAGTTATGTTTTTGTTGTATGTTATCTAGCTGTAACTAAGTCAGTGATTCCTACATAAAGCTAGATTTTTCTCTTCTAAAAAACAAGTAGGAAGTGGCATGGGGAAAAGAGAGGAATACTACTATAATGAGGGACAGGGTGCAGTTGGTGGGAATGATTTCATGATTTCGCTCTAATATTTTCTGAAGAGGTTTGATTTAGCAGACTCCTACTCAATACAAAAAGTAAGGGTAAAAGCTTATTCAAGGGCTGGTCACCATCAAAGAATCAATAAACATATAGAGTAGTAAGTGAGCAACACAACCAAAGAATGGGAATTATGATACAGGGAAGTTTTTATTACAATGCCTAAGATCAAAGAAACACTACTGATGAATTGATCAAAGTCACATTCAATATTTACATACAAAAGTGTCAAATGCAATGGTTCAGGACAGAGAGACTCTTGGACAGGCACATGCAGATAAAATGCAAATCTGGAACAGTAGTCCCTTTTAGGAGGACCATATGTAAAATGGCATGATTTTTACAGTGGTCAAGTCTAGTGCCATTTATTAATATGCTCCTACACATAATTCTCTCAAAAGGGACTCTTATTGTAGACTTGTTTTTTGTCTTCACATGCCTACAATGGTCTCTCAAGTTATAATGGCCTTAGGATACAGTATTTTCAACAAATATTTATGGGGCATGCTGGCCCTTGGAGTTCCAAGTTCCACACAAATAGTAGCTGTGGAACGACAAGTGCCAGCCTGCCGCAACAGCACATGAAGTGAAAATGAGGTAAAATCTTCTTAACTGGGGCCAAGACAGCAAAACAAATGTAAAAACTGTTCCCTGCAATATCCAAAACGAAAAAAACCCCTTACATTTAATAAATATACCTGTTCCGACTTACATACAAATTCAACTTAAGAACAAACCTACAGTCCCTATCCTGTTCGTAACCCGGGGACTGCCTGTATTTGAAGCTGCTGGTGCCTCTGGACTCCCATAAAACTTAAGGTATAGGATCCTCCACAAGCTTGCAGTTGTCCATAAACCTACTCTTCGGCCACCCCTAACCAGTGGTCACAAGCAGAAACAGTTGCAGTGGGCTCACACATACATGAAGATTCATTAGTGATGAGTACCGAGCAACCCTGGATAGTCCAGATATATGGAGCAGTGGATTAGCAAGGACGTGTTGTTGTGCATCAGAATCATGGGGAGAGAGCTAATAGACCCCTTTAAGATCCCTGAAGTGGTGAAAATGACCTTTTGCAAAGTATATAGACTTTATGACTGACCACTTTCTTCCATGGTATAAAAAGAAGAACTTTGACTTTCTTAGCAAAATTATGTATGCATATCAATGAACCATCTCATGCTGCAAAGAAGACTTCAGAGTCATTGGCTGCTACTGGCATAAAGAGAGGGAAACTCCATGGTATTACCATTTTTCTCCATAGACCGCAACTCAATTGAGAACCATTGGTGTATCATCAAGCAAAAGATCTGTGAGAGTGGGAGGTAGTTCACATCAAAACAGTAGGAGGCAATTCTGATATCCAGCAAAGGAATTTAAGCAGGAATTCTCAATGGATACAAGAATTGACTAGATGATATCAAAGAAAGGCTCCTATGTTAATGTGTAACTTGGCCTGCTACAATGTTTTTGATTAAAATAGCTTTTGAATTCAGTAAATGTGACCTCTTAATGCTGCAAATTCCAAAAATTACCATTTTCAGTTCTTTACAATCTAGAAAATGTTTTGTAACTCTGTTCTGCATAATAATTTGGAACAGGGCATTTTGAGTCTTTTCATTTTGGGAAAAAAACTGTTATCATGGGAGGTTTGTCCAATAAAGCTTTATTTATACCCACCCAAATGGTTGATGATTTTAACATTATTCTGGCTGTCATTCGCATTGATCTATTAAGTCAATCAGAGAAAAATATAATTTGCATTATAATTTGAAATGTGGTGTATGCGGTGGTTTTATGTGGTCCTAGTGTGGACATATTATTTAATAACCGTATCGTGGTGTTGTTCAGTTCCTATGAGGTGGTAGTCATGATGTGATGATATTAATTGTATGCATGATAAAGCATGACTGTATTATTTAGAGGCTGTATTCAGTACAACAGACAGGATACAGCCTGTAATGTATTCAGACTGCCCTGCCTTGTTTCAGAATAAAAGGAATCCAATGTCTTCTCCAGAAGACAAACATAAGAACCTTACTACCTGATAGCTGCCTATCACATCCTCTGCCCAATCTGCTGTGGTAGAAACTATTAGAATGAGGGTAAATGCAGTGTTCCCCATACTATAAGTCCTGTCAAAGCTTCATAAGTTTCTTTCTATCCCATCTTCAAGTGCTTTTGCACGAGCTCTTGGGTCCAGCAATATTTAATACATATCCCTAAAATAATATATGGGGAGCTCCATAGAATAATACCTTCAAAGGGGTCAAGAGAGTTTCCTTGTGAAATCAAACAAAAAAAACAAGGTATAAGGAGAAAGAAATACAAATGAAAATAAGTTTTTTAAGATAAAAAATATACAAAATATGCTAAAAATAAAAAAAAATATTAATTCTCACAAAAATATTAATAAAACAGATAGTCATAAGACTTACATAGTAACAACATGAAACAAGGGATCAGTTAAAAAAAAACATAAATTATACTAAAGAAAAACAACGAGGACAAAAAAATGGATGTACAAGTCACGTAAGTAATTAAATAATTTGTATCATTCCATTATGAACTCACTATATCAATGTATCCGCCCAGAAAATAGCAACAAATAGAATATAACTCAATCTGTATAGTATAGTAAGTAATTAAATATAGGTGGAGACATATGACACAGCTGTGACAATTACAATAACAAGTATTACACATTATGTGTGCACACCCACCAACAAGAGACCCGACACGCGTTTCGCCAACAGCTTCGTCTGGCGTTTCTTTGTGAGTAAAAATAAATCCCCCTATAAAATAATTATGTGCATTTTATCTTGATAGATAAGAAATGATGATGAATAATAACAACAAGACCACAAATACATAAATGCAGTGACAACAGCAGACTGACCCTCATAAACTAAATAGACTGAGATAAAGTACACTGCAACCAGTAAATACAGGGCTCAAGGGGAAATTCCATTACTTCAGGCAAAACTGAGTTTTTAGTTTTACACTAAATATATATTTACATTAGAGAAAATATATATTTTTAGTGATAGCAATGCATTAATATATTGGAAATCAATTTAAGCATTCAGGAACATATTTTGTCTCTATTGATAAATGTTAAGGGGAATAAATGTGCAGTTATTAAAAATAATACAACCATAAGAGTAGAGTTAGCAAACTAAGTTAGCAGTCCACATTTCTTGAAACAAGTAGAGTAGATGTGTGTTTACCAAGAGAAATAGGAAGGTCAATTAAGGAAAATGAGAAAAAAATCTACACTAAATCCAAAGTACTAAATATAAGACATCATTTCATGTTGTCATTCTGCTGCCAAGAAAAACATCAAACTGTCATAGAAAGAAGCATGGACCAGTCCTCAAGATTAAGCTGTTTACAGAAAACATTAATTGTTATGTATCACAAGTAAACAAATTACAATCCACAAAGATCTTCCAAGTGATATATGAAACATTGTCCAACTCTATTGCTCAAGGCAGCATTCTCCTTGAACATGTAAACTCTGGATAAAAAATATTAGAGAATTCTCTACATCTGTTTAGTAAACATCAGACATGGCCCCAATTACTCTACCACCTCTTTAAAAATAGGGCAGTAAAGACATACTTATCCAACTAAATTTATACCCATTAAATTTAAACTGCTCGAAATCACAAGTAGGGATGAGTATAAAATACTAGAGAAAACTGTATTAAAGAAGAAAACTGGCCTTCTTTTAATATTTACACATTAATCCAACAATGTTGAATGGGGCTACTCAAAGGTTTTAAATATGTGTGTTTCCCCAAAAATAAGACATCCCCTGAAAATAAGACCTAGTGCAATTTTTTTTCAAGCATAGAAATATAAGGCCTCCACTGAAAATAAGACCTAGTGGCAGTCATTGCTACATCTCCCCCCCCCCCCACACACACACCATACATTAGCGTTAGCAGATCACTTAGATAGGTCTTACCTTGTGTGAGAGGCTACCTGGACAAGAGGTGCTCATTTAAAAAAAGTGCTTTTGATAGACATGATAGATTGGGGCCAATGATTCTAAATGAAATGGAGTCACGAAAAATTCACCATGAGATTCAGGGTTTGGAGAGTTGTGATGATGTTCCAGAAGATGATGACATGACTGTCTTTGAATAAATGTTGCTTTTTGTTCATAAATACCAAGATCGGTAAATGTAGCATACAGTAGATTGTTGTACATGGAAATAGTCACAAGAAATTCTTTATTGAATTCAGTTTGGCTGTTTATGCTGATGTTTGTGATGACAGGGCTACAGTATATTAATAAATGTTGATTTTTTGGTCAACAATAAATGTGAATTTTTGTTCATGGAATAAACATGAATTCTTGGTTGTGAAAAAATAAACACATCCCCTGAAAATAAGACCTTTTGCATCTTTAGAAGCGAAAATTAATGTAAGACACTGTCTTATTTTCGGGCAAACAGGGTAATTAACTATTTCAATTGCAGAGAAATCTAAATGAAAATATTATTAAGAGTTAATCTTGAACAATTTTTTCAAACATTTGTGTAAAAATCTTTCTGATCGGTGCTTTGCTTCCCAGCACAAGGCCCTTAAAAAAAGCAGTTGTTAGGTCATGATAATGCTTCCCACTGGGCTGAGAGTCTTCTCCACTCACCAGTAAGAATGGCATTGTTAGCTTAGATTTTTCAAACTACTGCTCACCCCTTTCTTATTTCAAAAATCATTACCAATTAGCTGAGCTTTGACAATGCATGTCTTTATGATAATCGCAGACAACCTTTCTCTGAATCTAGAAAAAAGCAAAATGGAAATTTAAAGGGGATTTGCCAGAACGCAAGTTTCTTACCTTCCTTATCAGCACAGGGAGAATGTCAACAAATCACGCTGAATCATGAAGGCTGCAGGGCTGAGAGGGAGGGGTGAGTAAGGAGTGAGTAATAAGGGAGCGTCTCAAAACTTAAGTGAAATAATAAACAGTACAACAGTGGATTCTCAATACAGCAAGACACAGCCTCATAGACTCCACTTTCTACCCGGTGCCTTAAAAGCTCATTCATTTTGCCTGTCATCAGATAAGAAGTGTTTCACGCAAGCGCGGCCTGTCAGCTCCTGGGTCGTGTCTAGTGGAAGCTTTCAGGTAACTAAGGGGGATTTAGAAATGCTGTAGCTCTCAAAGTCTTCACTTTTTGTAATCACATATATTTAGAAAAGTGATTAAATACCCATTTTGGAGGTTACCACGTCAACATTACATGGTGGCAAAACCCCTTTTAGATGCCTTTATACATTAAATGTAAGTTGGCTTAACCTGCCAAGGAGAGTCATGTGGCAGCAGTTTATTTGCCACTGCCCACTGAAAACACATGCAAGTAAACAACAGCATCCTAAAAACTCCTGAAAAGGGCTTTTACTTCACCCAACCCTGGTCAATTCCAAGGATAAAGCTCAGCAGTTCAAGACTTATGTAAGCAGGTGAAATGTGGACCACTTGAAGACAGGCAGATGGGATGACCCAAGAAGAATGGAGACTTGAATAGGCTTGATGAGATAGAAAAGCACTGATGAGCGACCTCAGTAAAATTTTCCTGACATAAAGGTCTAAAGAAGAGCCATGAGTCACCCAATGATTTCAAAGAGACACAAGGGCAATTCATTTGTGAAAGCTAAAAAAGATATTGATGAACACAAGCATGAACATGTAGGGACTTTTAAAAGCTAGATATTCTCAATAGTTTCCTTTTTCTGTTTACAAGATAGACACCACCTTAAGAATTTATATCTTAGTATGGAGTCTAAAAATATAGCTACACAGACAGGACTGCAAGCAGAAGCACCTGGGTCCCAATGGAAAATCTACAACAGGGCCTCACAACGATCAAACAGCATTTATAGTACTAACTAGTCAACTTGTTTGGCAGGGAACAGCCTTTTGGGCCCCATCAGGCCCCCAGACTCAGGTATAACCACAACTGATACACTATTATGCTTCTTGACTATAGATGGGCTTGGTACTTTTTTGTGTTAAAACATTAAAGACAACAGAATCTGATCACAATAGGAATAGGTATATTTAATTTATTTTTCCAATTTGAATTTCTTTTATTGAAGTAATAAATAATACAAGCATGCATCAAGTTATTACATGACTACAGAGCTTGTAAATGACTGCTTATAATGAATTTCTTTCATTTATGTTCTAGGTATAAAATATGAAATTATGTTTACAGTATATTTCAAATTAATTGAAATTTTCAGCAAAGCATTCCTTTAAGCCAAATGTTTTTTACAGTGAAACTATCATTTTGGGCAACACAAAATTGTACAACAATATACCTATAATGCAGTGACCGAGAAAAGTATCCAGCGGAACACCTTTTGAGTTATAAGAGTAATTTGCTTCATTAATCACTAGGAAAAAAAATGTCATGATATTAAAAAATGCAGACCGTACATTGTTGATCAAAAACACCAGGTCTAAGTGCGAAAATCTAACAAATGTGAAAGGTTCATTGGTACATTAGACAAGAAACTTGCCAAACTATGTTGAAATATAGTACAGTGAGACAATGCTTTTGTTGTAAAGTGCATATAACCTTTACTTAAAAAGGTCAAAATTATAAAAGAAATATAAGCAAGCCAAACTCTTTTCGCTAGGCTTCCTCCCTTGAGATCTGGAGTAGCTAAACTAACTTTGAGCAATACCCAAATTTATGTGCTGTGGGGCCAATTCACATATAAAATAAGCATCAAAAAAGAAGAGCCTTGTCACTTGCAATGTTAATATTTCAAAGCAACCAAGGTGAAGCATCAGCATTTTCAGCACAAGCGGATATATCATCACAAGTCTGATTATGATACAACACCAAAAAAGTAAATTTTCTGACCTTAGCTATAATTCACTCACTTCAGAACCATATAGTTGTCATTTATTGGGGTACGGGATTATTTTTGAAGCGAATAGGTGTTAAAGTACCTGTTCCACTCTAAAAACACGGCTCAGACAAATTATTCTGTCCTTACTTTCTGTTTATATTTTTCATTACCTAAGAGTTGATGTGATCCGAGTTTTTAAACAGCAACATGGCAGCTATTCAAAAAACAGCATAGATGCCTTATCATGTTGTGTGTAATTACTATTTGTAATCAAGCATGAGCAAATTTTTAGTGATATTATAAAATGACCGAAAACTGCTATCATTTTTATCCCTTAAATGCTACTCTTTTGAATATTTACTTCTAGAAGCCAACCTTCTGATATCAAATATTCATATATATATTTCATTGTATTTATTGTAGTGCAGTCAAATTATACAGCATCATAAAGAGATCATTCACATTGCTTTATCCCCATTGGTGCTAACAATGTAAATTACACATTAGAGGAGTTGTCCCATCTGGATGTTTTCACTCTTCACAGCCTCTTCTGGTTCTCACTTTCTATACAGTCTGTGGGTAGGTGTACAGCAGTAACTGACATTTCAGCTCTGCAAGCTCTTATTCTTAGCTGAGCCTTTAGAGGGACATTGGCAATTGAGCGTTTGTGAAAAGCTATGACCCAAAGTATGATATATGGTGATAAATGTGAGCTAACAAAATTGTATTTGTCAGAAGAGGAAGCTTCTAGTAAGAGAGAAAAACTTACATGCTACCAAGACATAGGGCGACATGTATGAATCTCGCCACGTCAGGGCGCGCCTGATTTATGTCAAGAATTAGGATATTGGAAAATGCCAAAAATTACGTAATTAAATTTCTGAAAGTGTTCTCTGGTCGGCAGAAACCGGCCAATCAAAATAGGAGGCAGTAAACCCATTAAAAACCTTTGGAGAACTTTTTGAAAATAGAATAAAAGGCGGGACAGTTCAAAATACAGAAAAAAAGCTGAAAAGGAGTGTTTGGCTGAGCTGGGGGGTTTGGCTATCCGCCAATCAAAAACGCGAGCTATTTTTCCTAATTGTAGTTATGGGAGGTGGGGCCCCAAATGCAATCTGGGGCCCAGCGCGGGCGGCTGGAGTATGTTTAAAAAAAAATCTTTTTATTAAAGTGTAAATCTTTATCGAAAAGCGCTAAAAACCTTCTATAAAAATAAAGCTTTAAACCCCAAAAAAAAACGCTTTGTCGCCGGCCCGGCGAAAAAAGGAATTTGCAATGGAGAATTGCCGGGAAAATTTCAGTAATTCAATTTTTTAAGTTTTTGTTGGCGGCATAAAAACCCAATCGAATAGGAGCACAGTGGCCCATTCAAACCTATGGAGAAGAATTTGAAAAATAGAATAGGAGCGACAGGGACCCTTTCTAATTTGGAGAATATTGCCCAAAAATTATTCAAAGACGGGACAGTTAAAAAATACATTTTAAAAAAGGCAAAAAAGTGTGATTGGTTGAAGGGGGGGGGTTTGTCCAGTTTTTTTTTTTTTTTTTTTTTTTTTTTTAATATTTTAGCACGAAGCCCACGATACAACGGACTGGTAAAAAACAGTGTACATTAACAACCCATTTTCCCCATCAAGTCTATTTCCCAAAAGCGTCCAGTTGCATCAAAATTAAATTGATCAAATAACATTTCAAATAGAAATTCAAAAGTCCGGTAAAAGGGGGGTTTTTGGGCCCCCTTAAATTTTCCCCCACCTTCCCCCCAACAAAAAACTGCCCTTTAAAAAATGTTCTCTCTTCCCTTCCCTAAGGCTATCTCTGGGTTTCCCCGTTGCCCTTTTAATTTTTCTGTTAGGAAAATGTCTTTATTTAAATGGTTCCAAATAAATCTTTTTTTTGAAAGACTAATGTAAAGAGATATAGGTTTCCCTTTTGAAAAAAGTTCTTAGAGCTCTGTCTTGCCCTTTCTGCTTCCCTTTTTTTCTATTAAGAACTGTATCGAAGGATTCAATCACCTCCGTCGTAGCTGGGAAAAAGGTTTGACCCCAATGCCTCAGAATACAACGCTTTGCAGAAAAAAAGTAATACATGAATCCCTTTATCTGTCGCCAGAGCTTCCTTTGTATCCTTCTGGGGGTCGTTCTGGGTATGTGATGAAACAAAAGGCTTTGTGGTTTCATAGGAATATCTATATTCCAGATGTCCTTAGTCAATTTTAGGCATTTTCCAAATTTTTAATTTCCGGAAAAGACCAAAAAACAATGGTAGGTCCGCTTTATTAGGTGGCCTTTGGACATTTAGTCCAAAACTTGATATTTTTTTTAAGGGATTTGAAAGCGAAAATTGGCCCCTATGAGTTCAAAATGCAGTCCCCCCACTGCCCGTTGGGGGGCCCTTTATACAGGTAACCTTTCAAGATTTTGGTGAACCTCTTTCCCAATTTCCCCAATTTTTTTAAAACATTGTTTGTTTTTTTCCTTTTGTTCTGTCTGTGAAGGTTTTTTAAAAATCTGTGATAGTACCCCCCTTCCCCCCCTGAATTTTCATAGATCCTAAATTTTTTGTGACTACTAACGCTCTCAAATTAATCCTGTAGTTTTACAAAAGTTCTAATCTACAAATATGAAATCTTTTGCTGACCGAGGCCCAAAATTTTTCCCCTTTAAATTTGCTCCAAGACTTTAAATTTCCCCTCCCCCTTTGATAGAACATCACTAGGTGCAAAATTCTTTCTCTTTCCTTTATGGAACAAGGCATTTCGATCCCAGCTCGAAAGGAATGGGTTTCCCACAATGGATAGAAAGGGCGAATATGCTAGGTCTCTTGAAAATTTTTTTTTACATGTCCCCCGTGGCAAGGGTATCTCTAAAGATAACCTTTTTTGATTTCTGGGGGATGGACCCAATATGGCAAATGTATTAGCGCGGACAACGATAAGGGTGCTGCTAATTGGGATTCTAACCTAACGTTTGAAAAATAGTTTGAGTCCGTAAGCCAATCCCTGTGTGCGTAAATCGCTGCCAGGTATACAAATTACATTTGGGGTGTGCGCCTCCTTGCCCGCGTCCACTGTCAATTTTTGTAACCTTTTCGGATGTTTCCCTCCCATTAAATTTGGTGAATGATCCCCCGTAAAAAAGTTGATGTCTTGTGTTTAATAAATTGGGTATTTTGTGGGGTATAGTAGCCTAGAAAAACTTATCATTTTTAAAAGGCTGTATGCGACTAGTATGAAAAGAGGGAAAACCTTCCCCATCTGTCCAACTCGTTTTTTATTTAGTAGATAAAGGCATAAAATTTTAAGGTTGTCGTCTGGCAGACCTGAACCTACTTTGATCCCTAAATCGTGAGGTGTGACTTTCCCACCTCCACTCTAGATCCCTTTGCAGAGTTTCGGATCTTAAACCAAGCGAGAATTTTGACTTTGCCTCTTTTAAAACCCGAAGCCGGAAAAAACCCCCAAAAATCGTCCGTCCCCTAGGATCCCATTACTTTTTTTTTTGGGGTATCAAGGAATTAATAATCTCCCCCAAAGCAGACCGTTTTTGTTCCAGACTGCCCCCCTTTACCCCCCTGATATAGAGAGGAATTGTCAGGTGATTTGCCCTCGGTTCCAGTGTATATTAAAAAATAAAGGCGCTAAGGGGCAGCCTGTCTTGTTCCTTTCTGTAATAAATTTGGGGTGATGGAATCCGGGGTATTAAATCTTGCTTGGGAGACCCTATACATGGCTTCTAAATAGTCTCGAAAGTCCCTCAAAATTTTTTTTGTCTAAAACTAATCCCAAACCCTTTCCAGTTCACATTATCGAATGCTTTTTCGATCGATTGCCAGAGTGTGGAAATGGGTTTCCCAATTTTTTTTTTTTACTGATTCCAGGACCCTCAGTCCCTCCCCGATATTTTTGCCCCCCCATCTTCCCTGTCAAAAACCCATTTTGGGGTTTCCCCCAAAGTCTTCGGGATTAATGAAGCGAGTCTATTGGCAAGAATTTTCGAGAAGTTTTAACTCTTGATTAACAAGGAAATGGGCGTTTTTGGCCCTGGAAAAAGTGGGTCTTTCCCTTTTATACAGCACCTTTATGTATGCGGGTGTCCCCAGAAGCACATGGTTTTTTTTGGGTTATTTCCCCAAAACCCGTTTTAGGTGCCTGGCAGTTCCTGCAAATTTTGTATACCTCCCCTGGTGACCATCTGGGGCTGGTGTCTTGTTGGGTGGGAGATGTTTACACCCCAAACTATTCTCTTCCCACTTCGCATTGAGAAATTCCCCTGTCCTGCTTGAGAACGTAGGATAGTTAAGTGGCTAAAAATTCCTCACCTTTTTTTAAAGTCAAAATCTGACTGTGTGTAGAGATTGTTATAAAAATGGGGAATATGTCGTTAACCCCGCCGGGATCCTGACCCCTTTCCCCGTCTTGGATTTCTTCCCATAAAATTTTTACCCCCCCCCCCTTTTTTCCCTTTTTCTATTTGCAAGAGTTTTCCTGCTTTTTTTCCCCGTATTTTTTAAAAAAGGGACTTTTTTTTGGCAAATGAGGGATTCCACCCCTCTTTTTTGAAGTTCAAATGCCTCCTTACTTTTGATCCACCTCTCCCTTATTTCCCTTCGAAGGGATGACAGAAAATTGGATAGCCTTTTTTGGGAGATTTTTGGTATTTTTCCGGAGAACCCGATCATTTTTTTTTGCCCCTGTTTTGCCATTATTTTTTCCCCCGCAACACCGCTTTTCCTGGTCCAAAAATAACAGGGGAACTCTTTTGAGCCCATTTATCCCTTTGTATTTCTTCCACCATTGGACTAATAGTTTTAAAAATTTGGGCATCCACCCCTGGGGGAAGGCGGGGAGCTTCAGATAAAATTGTTCCTTTGGGAAAAGTCTCAAGAAAAAAGGGAAATAATAACGGGATGGTAGATACGTGTTCAAAATTTTTCCCCGTTTCTCGATTCCCCCTTCCCCACAACTTAGTATTTGCCAAATATAGTCTAATCAGAAACCCCGAGTTTTGGACATGAGAGAAATGAGTTACTCTCTTTCGCCGGGTTCAACATTCTCCCAATAATTTTTATCAGTTTTCGCTTTTGGGCAATCGATTTAAAGGGGTTTTCTAGTATTGTGCTTTTCTCTGGAACTTCTGCTCTTTTTCCTGTCTTCTAGGTCATGTAACAAATTAAAGTCTCCCCCAAAAAGGACATTTCCCTCCCCTTTGAAAAATTTTTTTTTCCAAATCCCAAAAAAACTGTCATCCGGGTTATTAGGGGCCTAAATATTACCAAAAATTTAAATATCCCTGCCCGTTTTCCACCCTTTTTAAACTTTTGAATTTTACCTTTTTTGTCAGTGTCAACGTAGTTTTTTACAGGAAGTATTTTTATGTGTCAAAACGATTACCCCCCCCTTGCCCCCTACCGCCCCGAGCCCTTTACTCCCCCCCATAACTTCTTAGACGATGGAAATCTTTTTCCTCGAGGGGGGTTTCCTGCAGCAGAGGATGTCTCATTTGCCCTTTTAAAATGTTAGTACAAGCACTTTTTTGGGGAGAAAAGCAGCCTTCCCCATTCCCTGGGTACCTTTATAATGTCAGCCTTTTCCTTAAGTTTCCATATACTGACACCCAAAAATAAAGAAGAACCTACCTCCCTCCCCTTTAACCAGAAATTTAACTGACTGAAAGTTGAAACTCTCAACGAATTTCCTTTTTCTTTTTGAGACTTCTTTTTTTTTGTACATTGGGTGGTGAGGCGAAATTCGCTAGCCTCAACATGTTATCCATCAGAATATCTCCCTCCCGCCGTAAAAGGTTATTTGACAAGCAATCAGAACATCCTAGGTAAACAATCCTAGATAGCAAACTCCTCCCTCCCACTTACATCTTTTTAGAAAAGAAAATAACTTTTCAAACCATCAAGATATAAATTTATCTAGGGGTATTAGCATGTCTGACCCATAGTCTCTAAGCGCGCCACAAGTGAATAGCAGGCATCTCATCTAACAGAATAGAGTCCATAGTTTGCCACCGTGTATATGGAAAGTCCGGTTAAGCTAGTACCGTATTAGCATATAACAATAACAACAATAAGGGACATTAATATTCACACTCTTTTTTTCCTCGGTGATCGTCAACGTGTCCAAGAAGTAAAGTCTCTGTCAGCTCTGTTGCTCTGGCTCCCCCTTGTGTACTGTCGGCATTCTCTCTGGCTGGTCCCCTCACTTGCTGGATCTTGCTGTTGGTCCGTAGGATTCGAGTTTTTGAGAAAGTCTTCAAGAAAGCTTTCCGCTTCTTCTGAAGAGGTGCATAGGATTGGTTCACCTTGGTCCGGGATGATTTTGAGGGTTGCCGGAAATTGTAAATTGAAGCGGATCTTTCTTTTCACTAGAATTGAGCACACAGAGGAGAACATTCTTCTCTTTCTGGACACCTCAGCCGAATAATCTGCGAAAAGAAGCAGTCTCTGTTCTTTGTAAAGTAAGGTGTTTCGTTTGGTACGGTATGCTTGTAATAGCGCTGCTTTCTCCACATAGTCCAGATATCGGACTATTACTGCTCTCGGTGGTGGCCGTTTGTCCTCTTTTGTTGGTGTACGTGGGGGGCCAATTCTGTGTGCTCTTTCAACTATCATCTAGCCCACAAAGCTTAGGGCTTTTGGAATCTCTTCTGAGCAGATTTTAGGCACAAGTTTTTGTGGTATGTCTTCACTCAGCCCTATGATTCTAAGATTATTTCTGCGAGACCTGTTTTCTAGATCCTCAACTTTGGTCTCCAGATATTCCGTTCTCTTGCATAGTCTCTCCATAGAGCTCCTCACATCTAGTATATCCTCTTCAACTCCATTTGTTCTCTCCTCTATATCTGCGATTTGGGTTTTGTGTTTGTTTACATCTGCCTTGATGGACGACAATGCTGATGTAACTGCACCAGAAACTGAGTTTGAGACGTTTTCCAAGGAAGCCATGACCTGAGGGGCCAAGAGCTTCGCCACCTCTATCGCCATCGATTTGCAGGATATCCCTAACCCCGGTACTTGCTCCTCACAGTCCTCAGACTCCCCCAGCGCTACCGTCATCTGCCCCAACATCAGCTTGGAATTGCTAACTGGGGGATGTGAGAGAATGGGGGTCTGTGCATTATCTTTGCCCTCATTTTGAAGATCTATGCAGCATGGGGGAGGCTCCTTCTGTTCTCCTGGTGCACGTTGCTGCAGTGGGGCAGTAGAGGAAGGTCCCATGAGGCTTGGGCCTCCCTCGGTATAATTTATGGCGGCCCCCCGGCACTCTGACCCAGCCTGTAGCGTTTCTGAGGCAAGTTGCCGGGTATTCACCCCCCCCCCTGGGGTCTGGTCTGCCCCTGTGAGGTGCTGCCTTAATTGATCAGCCTGCAGGGTCTGATTAGAACAATCCGGTGCCGTGTCCTCCTCCCCTCTTCCCTCCAACTCCCGGGGATGCTGCGGGGCTGCTGCGAGGGCAGTAACACGTCCACTTCTTGTGGAGCGCGGCGGGTCGGGCGCCATCTTGGTGCGGACGGCGCGCTCAGGCAGGATGGACTGCTGCGGCACTTGGGCTCCCCACTGCTTGAAAGTCTCCGTTTCCGATGCCGGAGATAAGTCAGAGCACCGGCACTAAAGAATGCCGGTTTTCAGTGCAGGTACTAGCGGGGAGCGCGGCTGTAAGGCGGTGATGAGCGGGAGCCCTTACTCCGTGCGACCGCTCATGTACGCGCCGGAACCGGAAGTCCAGGTCGTCCAGCTTAGCCAATCAGAGCGCAAGCTACTTTCTCATAGAGTTCTATGGGAAAAGAAATGCAGAGCGAGCTTTGTTTGTGATTGGCTAAGTTAAAAGAGGCGCGGTTATTTGTACCAATGGGAGAGCGAGCGACGCTCCTATGTGTTTTCTAATGCAAACTGAAATAAAACTGTACATGGCCGAAATCAAATGATAATACTGCCGAAGTTGTCCCGATGTGTATATAAAATGAATAATAATATGGGGGTAAATAAAAAAAAATATTAATTCAATAAAATCAGGTTTATTTCTTTATTTTCGTTAGCCAAGGATCAATAGTATTGGTGTAACGAAAATAAAGAAATAAACAGGATTTTATTGATTTAATATTTTTTTTTCTTTACCCCCATATTATTCATTTTATATACACATCGGGACAACTTCTGTAGTCTTTTTTATTGATTTCGGCCATGTACAGTTTTATTTCAGATTGCATTAGAAAACCCGATAGGAGCGTTGCCGCTCCCCAAAAAATTGGTCCAAATAAACCGCCCCTTTTTTAACTTAGCCAATAAGAGCCCTTGAATTTTTTTTTCCCCATAGAACCATAAAAGTAGCTCACGCTCTGAGGGGCTAAGCGGAAAAGCCCCCCCCCCTTCAACCAATCGCCTTCTGCCTTTTTTACGTATTTTGAAATGTCCGCCTTTGATTTTTTTGGTCAAAACTTCTCCATGGGAATATAAGGGTCTTTGTCGTCCTATTCTATTGGGTCATTTTCTCCCCCATAGTTTTAAAGGGTCTTGTCGCTCCATTAATTTGGGCAAAAATCCTTCTAGGATTAAGGGATCTTTGTGCTCCTATTCTAAAGGGCTGGTTCTCCCGACCAATCAAAAGAGCTTAAAAAATTTTTGAATTACTGTTTTTCCCGGCAAATTTTCTATATTGCAATTCTTATGTACGACGGGGCTCGGCGACAAAAAGCGTTGTTTGGATTTAACTATTTATTTTTAGAGAAGGTTTCAGGCTTTTCTTTAAAGTATGCACTTAATAAAAATTTTTTTAATCATACTCATGTCCACGGCGCGGCGCTGAGATTGCTTTCGCCCAACTTCCCTGACACAATGGAGAAGTACCCCCGCTCTGATTGGTGGGGTAGCCAAGCCCCCGCTAGCCAGCAAACAGCTCTTTTCAGATTTTACTGATTTTGAACTGTCCTGCCCTTTTATTTTTATTGGTTTTTAAACTTCTCCTAGGCTAAAAGGGTCCTGCGTCATTCTGAATTTGGTGAGTGCCAACCCCGCTAGCTCAGCAACAGCTCTTTTCTCTTTTTACTGTATTTGAACGTCCCCCCCTTTGATTTGATTGGTAAAAGTTCTCAATAGGTTTTAAGGTTCCTGCGCTCCTTTTATTTCCCGGGTTTTTGCCGACCAAAGGAAAGTTTCAGAATTTGAACTGTATTTCCCCCTCAATTTCCAATATCCAAATTTTTGATAATTTTGGCCTTTAGATTTTTTGGGGAAAATGTTTTTTTTTTTTTTTATTTTTTTATTTTTGAGGTTTACTCTTTTCTGATAAAGTTTTCCGCGTTTATAAAGGCGATTTTTTTGCAATCATAGTCCATGCTGCACGGAGCCCGGGGCGCCGGGGATTTCTCTTGCGATCTTCTATGTTTCCTCATATGCTCCGTTCTTGCTTCACTTCGCCTCCGCCGGAGCATTTAGACCAAAATAAACTAGGTCTGACTGTCGGAGCTGCCGAGCGCTGTAATGCGCCGCACTTTGCCGACTCGCGATCGTACATGGCTCGGAGTTTTCGAGCGCGCCGCGTCCCGCCACGGAACACCTACACCGCGCCCACACTGCGCCCATTGCCCGCCCCGTCATGCGGGGTGCAGCTAAAGTGGGCGAACGCTGCGCCTAACACTGCATCCCTGCGTCCAAAAGGGGATTCGGGCGGGAAAGGGGCAGGTTCTACTCCAAAAAACAGGCGTAAAGTCCGTTCATACATGTCGCCCATAGTGTTAGCTGCTGAATGACTCGGTTATCTTTGATGAAATTACATATAAGTGTGTTCTGCAGACCTGACAGGATAGCACAAGGCTGCTCCCAGGTCAGTAAGAGTTAAATTGTTTTTTTAGTAGAAAGAAAAACAATATAAAAGAAAGAGCTCCCCCCTTCCCGAAAGAACATCATAGAGTGACGTCAACAGCCTGATCATTGCTAGAGCAGACAGAGGTGGTCAATAAAGAAGCTTATGTAAACAAGCAGGAGTTAGGAACGGCTTTAACTCTGAAAAAAAAGCAAAATTAGAACAGCAATGTGTTTGATAAAAGACATTTTTTACCTTTGCCTACATGTTAAAAGCCAATCAATGATATGGGAATACTCCTTTTAACCTATCTGTATGTTTTGGAGTGTGGCAAAAAACTTGAGTACCCAGAGAAAACTCAAACACATGGAGAACATACAAACCTCTATGCAGATGTAGCTTATTCAAGGCTAGGACCCCAGTGCTGAAAGACAATAGTGCTATCCTTGACTACCGGTACCCCTAAAAAATATATGCATTTGCAATCATACAAATACAAGGGGTTTAAAAAGCACTTAAAAACAAATATAACGCTCAACCAAAATGAGGAAAAATTTTCATTACAACCTTGGGCTGTTATGCTTTATATTTTGGGTCCATATTTTTTAAGATCCAATAAATCAAGGTAAAGGGCAATTTTTGTTGTAAAAGGAGGTACTAGCCATGTTTTGAAAACCTTTTTTACATTTCACAGTGACACTGCAAGTCGGAAGTTTTAATAAATGATGGCCTAGGTGCTGAGAACTCCACTGATCGCTAAATCAAAGAGGCAACGTGCTCAGCTGAATGTTGTGCCTCTTCTTTTGACTGGTTCTCCTTAAAGAGCCGAGTGTGAGGTATACAGATTCATATAACATATATGACACATTTTATGAATTCATACAGCCCACGCTACACTTTTTGAACAAAGCAGTTCTTTTCCATCTTTGAAGCTTTTATGAGGGTCTTAGCACCCAAACACCCACTGAAATGAAGCTGTAAAATATAAAATGATGGTTAGCCTTCAAATTCTGTTTTTTGACATCCCTTTCTTCATGTCTAGTATTTATAAATTAATACTACATGATTTTTTTGGAGGCTGAAGATAATTCTCAACATTCTCTGAACGTAAGGCTAGGCAGCTGAATGTTGATAAAGATGCCCCCATATCAGTGTTTCTTGCATATATCCATGATTGTTTGAAAAAGGCAACCTAAAGATTCTAAACATTTACAGAGTAGTTTACAGTTATAACCAATGTCAAGCAACCTCTGGGAACCCCTTGACGTTTTGGGAGGTGAGCTTAATACAATCTTTGATCAAAAACTGTAAACTAAGAGTCCCAGGTTTTTCATATTTTCCTTAGCAGTAATGCATTTCCAATATTCCTATATACCTTGAGGTTTTACTTAGTCTTTAGTGTGCCACTGTTATTTGTATTAGATGTATGCTATTGCCTTTTCAGTGTGCACCTATGCTTACGTTTTCAAAGTATATTTTAGATGTGCGCAGCCTAATTACGTTTTGTAAGCAACCTTTGAAAAACATGCATGAAATCTCAAATCTGAAACAATATGCAAGATCAGATCTGCACCTAAAAATTCATCTTACCTCAGTCCTGTTTTCTCAGTTTAATTTTTTAATTCAGGGGCTTGTCTACTGGCTTTACCAGTTACTATTGACCTGCAGTGTTAAGTTGCTGAGGACTCCAGGTCTGTAGCTATAGCGACTAGCACTGGCAGCCTATCAGGAAAGATCCAATAGGTCTGTAGCTATAGCGACCTGTGCAGCTGATGCAGGCCATATAAGAGGGGATAGCTAGGAATAAGTACAACACTCTTAATGGACACATATTGCAAAATGACTTGTTTTTGCAAGATCTTTAACATAAAAAGTAATCCTTGAAGTGAGACAACCCCTTGAATAAAAGTAGATATTCCACATCTCAAACAACTTCTGTTCTACCAGCATGTAATCTTTTTCAGGCAGAAGCTATTTGTCCACACAAATACAAGCTGAAAACAATCTATTCACAACCTCGATCATGCAACTTTATGATTGATAGTAAAAATTAGAAAGGAACTTGGGTTTCTTTAAGCAGAACTGTTGTGAAAAAAATACTCAAAACATTTGGGGCCACATGTATGAAAACTGTCTAGGTCTAAAACGCAACCAATCAGAGCACCTTTCATTTCATATAGTGCTCTGGAAAAATGAGAGGGGCACTCTGATTGGTTGCTATGGACAACACAGGGAGTTTTAGACCTAGACAGTTTTCATACATGTGGCCCTTGGAGTTTATACTGGACATGTGTTTAGAAAATTATAAAAAAAACTTTCAGTATTCATGAACTGATTTTAACAAGACACTTAAATAACATTGTAAACTTTTGTTGTATTAACAAAAATCATGTCTTAAAAAATTGACACAACGTATACTGTAACACATATAAACACAATAAAAAGGTTACATTCACAGGCACCTTTATGTTACTTTGTATAAATGCAAGAAAATGTATTTAAAAAGTATTTTGAAAAACATCCTAGTAAATTAATACTTTAAAAACAACACAATTCTATTTATAAATGTAAGTTAAGTTGAATAATGTTCTTACCTACATATTTGTATATCATTTTGACAATTTTTCTCTGGTGATGATTTTTCTTGCTTTAACTATAGAGTTGCTTGTGCTGCCTGTTCAGAGTGTCAGAACAAATACATAACTGTGATAATACCATCTATAGCACGTGACTTATAATTTCAGGGGGCCAAGGAAAGCTCCAAATTTTAGCTTTAGAGTAAGCCCAAAATTGTCACTCTAGCAATGCTTTTGAGCTCATTAGGGGATTTGCTAGACAGGGTATTAGATTTACATCCTTACCTAGAAAAGTCCATTCTTGGCAGGATTTAAGTCTCATAGCTATGACTTGGAAAGGGTTAATGTGCATTTTTTAAGCACATACACTACCGTTCAAAAGTCTGGGGTCACCCAGACAATTTTGTTTTTTTCCCCCGGGAAAACTCAAACTTTTATTTATCAAATGAGTTGCAAAATAAATAGAAATATAGTCCAGACATTGACAGCTTAAGAAATAATGATTTTTATTTGAAATAATAATTTCTACTTCAAACTTTTGCTTTCGTCAAAGAATGCCCCTTTTGAGCAATTACAGCTTTGGGCAGACCTTTGGCATTCTAGCTATGTTAATTTGCTCGGCAATCTAGAGAAATTTCACCCCATGCTTCCAGAGGCCCCCCTCAGAAGTTGTATTGGCTTGATGGGCACTTTTTGCGTACAATATCGATCTTTGCAGACGATACAAAGCTCTGTAAAGTAATCAACACAATAGAGGATAATGTGTTATTACAAAGGGATCTGGATAAGTTGGAGGCCTGGGCAGGGAAATGGAATATGAGGTTAAACACAGATAAATGAAAGGTTATGCACATGGGGAGGAAAAATCCATTACAAAGACTACATGTTAAATGGAAAAAGGCTGGGGAAAAGTGACATTGAGAAGGACTTGGGAATCCTGTTTGACAGTACACTTAATTGTCAGCCAGTGTCAGACAGCAGCTGCCAAGGCCAATAGGATCATGGGGTCATTTGAAGGGGGATAGAGGGACATGATGAGAACATTATTCTCCCATTATACAAAATTACTGGTTAGACCCCACATGGAATATTGTGTACAGTTTTGGGGCACCAGTGCACAGGAAAGACTTGTAGAGCTTTAACAGGTACAAAGGCGGGCAACAAAAATAATAAAAGGACTGGTGGACTAAAAGTACCAGAAAGATTAGCAAGATAAGGGTTATTTAGTTTAGAGAAAAGACAACTTTGGGGGACATAATAAATATGTTTAAATACATCAAAGGTCAATATAGAAAATCTCTCCCAAGATTTAAATTTATACCTAGGGCTGTATCTAGAACAAGGAGGCATCCTCTATGTGTTGAGGAACGAAAGTTTCTACATAAACATAGAAAGGGATTCTTTACTGTAAGAGCAGTGAGACTGTGGAACTCTCTGCCAGAGGAACTTGTCATGGTGAATTCATTAACAGAGTTCAAAAAGGGTTTGGATGCATTTCTGGAGCATAATAATATAACAAGTTATAGTGTCTAGGATTCTGGAGAGGGGTCATTGATCCAGGGATTTTTCCGATTGCCAGATTGGAGTCGGGAAGGAATTTTTCCCTAAAATGAGGACAATTGGCTTCTACCTCATTGGGGTTTTTTGCCTTCCTCTGGATCAACACCTTAGCACAACAGGCTGAACTGGATGGACGTCTCGTCTTTTTTCGGCTTTACAAACTATGAAACTATGAATATGGTCAGGCTGCTCCCATAACATTACTCCCACAATAGTACTATTTAATGAAGCTGCCAGTTGAGGACCTGTGAGGCATATTTTTTCTCAAACTAGAGACTCTAATGTACTTGTCTTGTTGCTCAGTTGTGCAGCGGGGCCTCCGACTTCTCTTTTTACTCTGGTTAGAGCCTGTTTGTGCTCTTCTCTGAAGTGAGTAGTGCACACTGTTGTAGGTAATCTTCAGTTTCTTAGCAATTTCTCGCATGGAATAGCCTTTATCTCTCAGCACAGGAATAGACTGTCGAGTTTCACATGAAAGTTCTCTTTTTCTGGCCATTTGGGAGCTTAATTGAACCAACAAATGTAATGCTCCAGATTCTCAACTAGCTCAAAGGAAGGTCAGTTTTATAGCTTCTCTAATCAGCAAAACTGTTTTCAGCTGTGCTAACATACTTGTACAAGGGTTTTCGAGGGTGTTCAAAACATCCAATAGCTTTCTTACACAATTAGCAAACACAATGTACCATTAGAACACTGGAGTGATGGTTGTTGGAAATGTGCCTCTATACACCTATGTAGATATTGCATTAACAACCAGACGTTTGCAGCTAGAATAGTCATTTACCACATTAACATATGTATAGAGCGTATTTCTGATTCACTTAATGTTAGCTTCATTGAAAAAACTGTGCTTTTCTTTCAAAAATAAGAAAATTTGTAAGTGACCCCAAACTTTTGAACGGTAGTGTATATACATGTAAAAGCAACTTATTGCCAAATTTATTCCCAAAGAAATGACATAATTTCTACAAACTCTAAAAATATATAATAGTTTTATTTATTTTTGAGTCTTGACAATAATTATAGGATCTAAGTAGTCTATGTTTATTTTCAGGTTTAATATTCCCATGCACACATATCTGAATCCCCTCTATAATTACAGCTGTGACTTAAAGGGGTTGTATCATTTCATTAAATGGTCTTCAGAATAAGGGGACAGTGAAAACAAACAACTTTGCAATTGGATGTCATTAGCAAAGCTGTCTTGTTTTCACAGTGTCCCTTATCTTCTGTATCTGTAAAGACAGTTCCCCAGTGCTGGTCGGATCCCTCCTCCTGTCCTGTCATTGGCTGACGGCTCTAATAATTTACATTCTGTCAGGCCCCAGGTCGGATTCACGGGAGCGAGCATTCCTGTCTCTCTCACTCAGATTAAAGGACCAGCAGGAATTTCACTCTGCATAGCCAGAAGAAACACAATAACACTGCAGGGCTTCTTCAATCAGAAAACAGCAGAAATTTGCCTCAATCCCTGCTTCTCTCACTCAGATTAAGGGGCCGTAGCAATTTTATTCTGCAAACCCAGCAGAAACACACTGCAGCTGATTCTACAAACAGAAAACAGCAAAATTGTGCCATGGTGCCTAACTCTCCTGCATAGAAGGGAGATCTGTGCCGTTCATAGGAACACTGGATTCAACTGTAACAAACCTCCAGCTGAGAGAGGAGAAGAGATCATAGAAGACTGAGTTCATAGAAAACTGTCTAGATTGAATGCAGATATGTGGTATTTAAACAGCTCTTACAAAATAAGACTGCAGGGAGAGGAACAGTGAGATGTGGACTCATACAGAGAGGGGTGGGAGAACAGGACTCGGGAGCCAGCATGAACAGTGAAGGGGGGGATATTGTCATCACCCTTCAGTTAAGAAACATGCAGCTGGGAGGGGAAGAAACGCCCCTGGATTTGTAGAGCTGAGAAATTGAAAATACTTTGAAACACATGAACTGAAGAAGCGATACATCCCCTTTAACACTTACAAGACACCCAATAACATGCAATTATTTTAGAGCCCAAATTTTAAAATCAATAGCAAATGTTTTTAAGATAGTCAGATAACATACTAATAAACCTTTGCAATTTATTTACTATAAGTTTATCATAGGACACATCTTAATTCTTTCAGCTCTCATTTTTTAGCTTAAATTTTGGGAACAGTTCAATAAAAAATAAAGTGCATTTAAATTAAAACCCATTTTTCCGTCTCCCTGACATATTACACAGCAATGAACACAGATTATAATCACTCAACAGTCTTAGAGTAAAACTCTCAAATCTCTTGAAACAACATCGCTTTAATACTGACAGCTCTATTATATGGATGCTACCATTGTAAAAGCAGTCTAAAGTAAAAAGAAAAGAAACTACTCCTTATAATCCTTTGTAAAAGCAACCCAGATGTCTCGTCACCTAAACATTTTTTTTCTATGAATCCAGGAAAAAATGGCAATTTGTATTGGAGCAAGTTTATAAAAACCATCTCCTCTCCACTACTTAGTTTTGGATGATTACTTTCGAGCCAATAACTTATATTCATAGTAACATTAGGCTAATAATAATGCATTTATTTTATTTCCTTACAGCTACAAACTTTATTAAGTAAGTAACTAAGAATAAGGCTTATTTTGGCTTTAAAAGAGTTTTCTCACTACAATGGTTACCTTACAACATGTAAGGAAAGGTAAATAAAGACTTATCAAATACATTGCTTTTTAATTTTGCTTTATTGAAGAGATAAGAGAGATTTTATCTATTCTGAGCGCACACAAGTTTCTCTTAGTTACCGACCATCTCTCTCTCCTCTCTCTTATCTGATTAGCTGGAAGCTGTTCACCATCTATGGTGAAGTAACTCCCTGATGTGGGTAATCCCTAGGAATGGGGCTTTGTTTCTTTAAGACAAGGGCTTGTTATTACTCCTTAAAGCTCTGTAGTCTTGTGTGCTACAGATTTTACAGCTCCTTCTTTCATACCAATGTAATAGGCTCAATTATTATCACAGATGCCCCTGCAACCCCGAGGAGGTTCCCCTGTAAACTTACCCGGCCACGCTCCTGCTGTAGTCTCTGTCCCACGGCGTGTGCGGCCCCACTCCCTAGGGCGCGGGCGCGCCAGCAGTGTTAAATTTAAAGGGCCAGCACGCCGGCAATTCATTATTGCCGGCCGCTGCCCCTATTTAAGCCTGCCTCTTTCTGGTTACCCTGCCGGATCTTTAGTGCCTTATCACTTACTGAGAAAGCGTTTCCTGAGTCTAGTTCTCATTACCGTGTACCTTCTTGCCTCCGTCCCTCGACCACGAACCTTTGCCGCCTGTCCTGACCTTATTGCCTGTCCCCGACTACGAGCCTGTCTGACGATTCTGTACCACGCTATACCTTGGCTGCCACCGCAAGCAAGTCACGTCAGGGGTAGCGACCTGGTAGACTCCCGCCGCAGCAAGTTCATCCTGCTTTGTGGCGGGCTCTGGTGAAAACCGGGACCTACTTAGATTCCGCTCCCTGGCGAGGCTTTCATCATCGCTTGCGGTGATCCATTGGATCCACTACTGCGAACCGTTACAGTAAGATTCGGCCATGGATCCCACCAAGGTGCCTCTACCGAGCGTCTCTGACATCACCACCATCGTGGCCCAGCAATCGAAGCAGATCGCGCAGGACGCGCAACACCTTCACCCGCTGTCTACTCTGCTGCCGCAGCACATCACCACTCAGCAGCCGCAGTCGGCGGCAGTGGTTCCTCTCGGGGCAGCCGCTCCGGGGTTATCTGCCGGTCCAAAACTCCGATTGTCCATGCCGACGAAGTTTGATGGGGAACCAAAGGCCTGCAGGGGCTTCATCACCCAGTGCTCCCTCCACGTGGAACTTATGGCTGGTCAGTTACCGTCGGAAAGGTCCAAGGTTGCCTTCGTGGTCAGTCTCCTCTCTGGAAAAGCCCTGGCCTGGGCGACTCCTTTCTGGGACCGAGGCAATCCGGTCACGGCTGATCTTGTAACATTCCTACAGGAGTTCCGTATTGTCTTCAAAGAGCCTGCCCACGCTTCGTCTGCCAAGACCGCCTTACTGAACCTGCAGGAAGGGAACTCCTCCGTTGGTGACTGTTCCGTGCAATTCCGCACACTAGCATCGGAGTTGGCTTGGAACAATGCAGCATTGTGCGCCACGTTCAAGAAGGGCCTCTCCAGCCAGATTAAGGATGCCCTCTCCACCCAGGACCCTCCGTCTTTGTTAAGTGAGCTCATCCATCTGGGGACCCGGGTTCATATCCGTTTCGCAGAGAGACGTGAGGAGCTCCGCCAAGAGCATGAACCGGTCCGAACACGTTGTCTACCTTGTCTTGTGACTGTGTTTCTACGGCCTTCATTGCCTTTTCCCCAGCCAGCCATGCAAGTGGATAGAGCGCACCTGACTCCACAGGAACTTAACCGACGACGTAAGGAGAACGGGTGTCTCTACTGTGGCAGCCCTGAAAATCTCCTCAGGGGGTGCCTGGTCTGTCCGCAACGTGTGGGAAACGAGCGCACCTAGGGGGTGTGGGAGAGGCGTCCCTAGGTGTGAGCAACCCCTCTCCTCGCCTGACTATACCCGTACTAGTCGGGTTTGGACCTGGAATCCGGTTTCAAGCCTTGGCCTTCCTGGACTCTGGTTCAGCCGGGATCTTTGTGGATGCGGCCTTGGTGTCCAAGCATAACCTCCCGGTGGTCCGCCTGGAGAAAACGCGGGCCATCTCCTCTATCAGTGGAGAAATTCTCAATGATCCGGTCCATTTTCGTACCGAGCCCTTGTCCCTACAAGTTGGGGCACTGCATAAGAAGAGACTGTTGTTTTATGTGTTACCTCGGTCATCCTCGTCTATTCTTCTGGGTCTTCCTTGGCTGCAGCAACATGCCTGGTGCTGGATTGGAAGACGGGCGAAGTCTTGCATTGGGGACAAGGTTGTCGTTCTTGCTGTTTGGTGGCACCCGCCCAGTGCTTCCCGCTTCTCCTCTACTAACGTCCAAATCGCTGGCGGGCCTCCCCGCACCCTACCAAGAATTTGCGGACGTGTTCTCGGAGAAGCAAGCGGAAACTCTACCTCCTCATCGCATCTATGACAGTCCAATCAACCTGCGATCCGGCACATCTCCTCCCCGGGGCAGGGTCTATCAACTGTCAGTACCAGAGACTCAAGCCATGGCTGTTCACATCCAGGAGAATCTTCAGAAGGGGTTCATTCATAAGTCTTCCTCACCTGCCAGGGCTGGGTTCTTCTTCGTGTCTATGAAGGATGGCTCTCTCCGTCCCTGTATCAATTAACGCGGTCTCAATAAGATCACCGTGAAGAACCGGTATCCCTTGCCGTTGATCACCAAGCTGTTCGATCGTCTCCGTGGAGCCAAGATCTTTACCAAGCTAGACCTACGCAGAGCTTATAATCTCATTCGGATCCGAGAAGGAGACGAGTGGAAGACAGCCTTCAACACTCGAGATGGTCACTTCGAGTACCTGGTGATGCCATTCGGGCTCTGCAATGCTCCTGCAGTCTTCCAGGAGTTTGTCAACGATGTCTTCAGAGATCTCTTATACACCTGTGTGATTGTCTACCTGGACGACATCCTGATCTTTTCATCTGACCCAGAGTCTCACCAGGCCCATGTGCGACAGGCTCTCGGGCGTTTACGCGCTAACCATCTCTACGCCAATCTGGAAAAATGTCTCTTCCACAAGATCAGTCTTCCTTTTCTCGGCTACATCATCTCGGACAAGGGTTTACAAATGGATCCCACTAAATTGTCTGCTGTCCTGCAATGGCCACGTCCAGTAGGCCTCCGTGCCATACAGAGATTTTTGGGCTTCGCCAACTATTATAGGCAGTTCGTGCCCAACTTCTCCTCACTGGTGTCCCCAATCGTGGCCCTCACCAGAAAGAATGCTAACCCGAGGCTTTGGCCACCAGCGGCTGAAGAGGATTTTGTACAGCTAAAATCTGCATTTGCTTCCGCACCCATCCTTTCTCGACCTGATACGGAGAAACCTTTCTACTTGGAGG
The DNA here is from genome assembly GCA_025379985.1 of Phyllomedusa bahiana. NCBI lineage: Eukaryota > Metazoa > Chordata > Amphibia > Anura > Hylidae > Phyllomedusa > Phyllomedusa bahiana. The sequence goes on from JAODAL010011518.1 coordinate 66,126, forward strand.
TTGACGCCTCTTCCGTGGGAGCTGGGGCCGTACTCACCCTAAAAGGACCCACTGGCAAGACACGCGCGTGTGGCTTCTTCTCTAGAACCTTTTCTGCGGCGGAGAGGAGTTACTCCATTGGTGATCGGGAACTGCTGGCCATAATACTAGCCTTGGAGGAATGGCGCTATCTCCTTGAAGGAGCTCGTCACCCAGTCACTGTGTATACCGACCACAAGAATCTACTTTATCTGCAGACGGCCCAACGGCTAAATCCCCGGCAAGCCCGCTGGTCGCTTTTCTTTTCCCGTTTTGATTTTCTCATCCATTTTCGTCCGGCTGAAAAAAATGTCAAGGCGGATGCTCTCTCCCGTGCTTCGGACGTGATAGGGGATGAACCTGCACCACGGCACATCATCCCTCCTGAATGGCTAATCTCCGCTGCACCGGTAGATCTTCGGCAAATCCCTCCGGGCAAGACGTATGTACGCCCGGCTCTTCGGAGGAAGATACTTAATTGGGGACATTGCTCTCGAGTGGCAGGACATCCAGGGGTACAAAAGTCTTGCTCCCTGATCTCTCGCTTCTATTGGTGGCCTGACCTCGCTAAAGATGTTCGTGCATTCGTGGCATCTTGCACTACCTGTGCCCAGAACAAGTCTTCTCGTCACAAGCCGGCAGGTTTGCTGCAGCCACTACCAATCCCTAACTGCCCTTGGAGTCATGTGGCTATGGATTTTATCACGAATCTACCTCCGTCCTCCGATAATACTGTGGTGTGGGTAGTTACCCATCGGTTCTCAAAGATGGCCCATTTCGTTCCTCTGCCGGGTCCCTTCTGCTCCTCATCTTGCCAGCCTGTTCTTCCAGCACATCTTCCGCTTACATGGTCATCCTCTGCATATTGTCTCGTGTCCAAGTTCTGGCGCTCCCTCTGTGCCCAGCTACAGGTTAAGTTGGACCTCCTCGGCATACCATCCACAGACCAATGGACAAGTGGAGAGGGTTATTCAGGTCTTGGGCAACTATCTATGCCACTTTGTTTCGGCATGTCAAGACGACTGGGCTAATCTGTTACCCTGGGCCGAATTCTCGTATAATTCTTTAGACGGAGTCTGCGGGGTCCGCCCCCTTCTTCACTATCTACGGGCAACTTCCGCACCCACCCCTGCCCATCTCGGTGCCATCTGAAGTGCCGGCCGTGGAGGATCTGGTCCGCGACCTAACGGCTATATGGAATAAGGCTCGCCTGTCCCTACAACAGGCTTCTGCCCGCATGAAGAGGCAAGCAGACAAGCGGCGAAGACCTTCCCCAGTTTATTCTCCCGGAGACAAGGTGTGGTTATCAGCAAAGTACATCCGCCTTAAGATCCCCAGCTATAAACTGGGACCCCGGTTTCTGGGACCATTTGAGGTCCTCAAGCGCATCAACCCAGTGGCCTACAAGCTTCGGCTTCCCCCTACGATGCGTGTCCCGAACTCCTTCCACGTCTCCCTCTTAAAGCCAGTGGTCCTGAATCGCTTCTCCTGGAAAGCTGCTCCTCCGCCTCCTGAAGCAGATGCCTCCAACATCTTTACCATAAAAGAGGTCTTGGCCATGCAGACGATTAGAGGGAAGCGCCATTTCCTCATCGACTGGAAGGGGTTCGGGCTGGAAGAGAAGTCCTGGGAGCCAGAGGAAAATACTCTGCACCATAATATAATCCGTAAGTTCCTACAGGCCAGAAAGAGGGGAGGCCAAAGGGGGGGGGGATACTGTCACGGATGCCCCTGCGACCCCCCCATCCCGGGTCGCAGGCGCATCCGTGCCCCCTACTGAGCGGGGCGGGGCTCAATTAGTATCACAGATGCCCCTGCGACCCCGAGGAGGTTCCCCTGTAAACTTACCCGGCCACGCTCCTGCTGTAGTCTCTGTCCCGCGTTGTGCGCAGCAGTGACGGCAGGGTTAAATTTGAAGGGCCAGCGCGCCAGTAATTCATTATTGCCGGCCGCTGCTCCTATTTAAGCCTGCCTCTTCCTGGTTACCCTGCCGGATCTTTAGTGTCTTACTGCCTACTGAGAAAGCGTTTCCAGAGCCTAGTTCTGATTACTGTGTACCGTACCTTCTTGCCTCCGTCCCTCGACCACGAACCTTTGCCGCCTGTCCTGACCTTAGTGCCTGTCCCCGACTATGAGCCTGCCTGACGATTCTGTACCACGCTATACCTTGGCTGCCACCGCAAGCAAGTCACATCAGGAGTAGCGACCTGGTAGACTCCTGCCGCAGCAAGTCCATCCCATTTTGCGGCGGGCTCTGGTGAGAACCGGGACCTACCGTATATACTCGAGTATAAGCCGACCCGAGTATAAGCCGAGGTACCTACTATTGACTCGAGTATAAGCCTAGGGTGGAAAATGCAGCGGCTACTGGTAAATATCAAAAATAAAAATGGATACCAATAAAATTGCATAGGCAGCTTAATGTCCCCCATAGGCAGATATATGTCCCCCATAGGCATGTATAGGCAGTTTAATGTCCCCCACAGGCAGTTATAGGCAGGTGTCACGGATGCCCCTGCAACCCTCGTCCCGGGTCGCAGGCGCATCTGTGCCCCGACACTGAGCGGCGCCCCGACCCGCACGTCGGGTCCGGGGTCCGCTCACCCCCCTGTCTCTGCCGGCGTTCATTTACCCGGCCACGCTCCTGCTCTGTCTGCCTCTGTCCCGCGGCGCGCGCGGCCACACTCCCTAGGGCGCGCGCGCACCGGCACTGTTATATTTAAAGGGACAGTGCGCCGGTAACTGGTCATTGCCGGGCACTGTTCCTATTTAGGTCCGGCCTCTTCCGGGCAGCCGTGCCGGATCCTGAGTGTTGATTCCTTTGGAGAAAGCGTTCCAGTAAGCCGTGTCTTGTCCTCCCCTGTACCGTACCCGTTGCTCACGCTTACCGACCACGAATCTTGCCGCCTACCATGACCTTCTGCCTGTCCACGTCTACGAACCAGAGCCGCCTGTCCTGACCTCCTGCCTGTCCCCGAGTATGAGCCTGCCTGACGAATCTGTACCACGCCTACCCTTGGCCTCCACCGCAGGCAAGTCCCGCCCGTGGAAGCGACCTGGTAGACTCCCGCCGCAGAAAGTCCATCCCGTTTTGCGGCGGGCTCTGGTGAATACCGTGACCTACTTAGATTCCGCTCCCTGGTGTGGGCTCCCAGCGGATCCACTACCAGACCATTACAGCAGGTATATGTCCCCATAGGCAGTTATAGGCAGGTTTATGTCCCCCATAGGCAGTTATAGGCAGGTTTATGTCCCCCATAGGCAGTTAGATGTCCTTAGAGGCAGGAATAGGCTGGTAAATGTCCTTATAGGTAGGTTATAGACAGGTATATGTCCTTATAGGCAGGTTATAGGTAGGTATATGTCCTTATAGGTAGGGTATAGGCAGGTATATGTTCTAATAGGTAGGGTATAGGCAGTTAATAGGCAGGTATGTTCTAATAGGCAGGTTATAGGCAGGTATATGTTCTAATAGGTAGGGTATAGGCTGGGTATAGGCTGGTATGCAGGTATATGTTCTAATAGGCAGTGTATAGGCTGGTATAGGCAGGTAATAGGCAGGTATATGTTCTAATAGGTAGGGTATAGGCAGGTAATAGGCAGGTAATTAAAAAAAAAAAAAAAGCACTTACCTGACTCCCTCGCCGCTGCGCCTCCTCGTTGTCCGGCCTCCCGCGCGCTGTCCTCCATCTTCTCGGCACAGGCGGGTGATGTCTTCAGGCCGCGCACGCAGCATGATGACACACGCTGCCTGTGCCGGAAACTCCGGACGACCGCGAGTCTGCTTGCGGCCGCCCGGAGTCCACTCGAGTATAAGCCGAGGAGGGATTTTTCAGCACATTTTTTGTGCTGAAAAACTCGGCTTATACTCGAGTATATACAGTACTTAGATTCCGCTCCCTGGCGAGGCTTTCACCATCGCTTGCGGTGATCCAGTGGATCCACTACTGCAAACCGTTACAATTATATATAGCAGAGCTGGTATGCCGATCAATGCTATAGATCCGCCTCCAGTCTGAACAGTAAGTTTGATTCTGAAGCTGGCTGTGACTCTGAAACTGCATGATGAGAGAACCCCTTTTAGGATCAAGCATTTTTTCTTTAAGAACCATAGTGCTTAACTTTTATCATTCAGAACTTGCTTTCTGCAAGATGAGTTATATTTTGCAATGGCACCGTTTCAGGGTACATAAAACTTTTTACATTACAGATCATTTTCAAATACACTTTATTTAAATGTATTTAATTATTTTAATCCTTTTTAGTCTAACTAGGGGACTTCACATTGTAATTGTTCGATTGCTCATATAAACCTTTCGTAAGCTAATTCTACCTTAGCATTATTGCCTGTCAGTGTTAAACAACCTATAAGGCCGTGCTTCTGGAACAGCTAAATAGACATGTAGCCATTGTAGGCCTGGGGTGATTTGTCAGGCCCCCGGCAATTCACAGCAACTTGTGGTCATGTTTAGAGCCGCTAGAGAGGGAGCACACTCTTTATGTCAAACCACCTAGATTATTGGTTGCTATTGACCATGTCATCTAAGGGTTCAAATGGCCGGAATCGGTGTGATCCCAGTTGTTGATCACAGTAGTTATTATATGAGTACAGCTTCCGTCCCAGCATGATCAGAATAATGTAAACGCATGACAATTTGCAGCAATTAGCTGATGCAGATGTCATATATGTACATATTTTTGTGCTACGGTAAGAAACATGTATGTAATCTAGTTTTATACATGTCGGTTGCTTGATTTTAATTTTTCCAATATGGGACAATAAAGTTTTTTTGTATATCCTTTTACTTTTGAGTGCTGGACAAACCTTTCATTTAGCACTCTGAATTTGTTGCACCTGTGGCCGGGTGTGAGTCCGTGCACCGAGGGGTATATGGTGAGCTGTTTTTTTGTCTATCTATTTAACAAGAAACATGTATATGTATATAACAATGCTGAATGAGTAGTATGAAAAATTAATAACTGTACCTAAAGCACAGATCTTATTACCCAACATACAATAGTTCAACTGAAGTTTATGAATAACAAAAGTAGAGACAAAGTTAAAATTATTAAAAGCATATTTAGTGATATATACATATAAATATATGCGAAATTATCATTAGCTAAATAATTATTTATGTTCTGATTTTTATCTATAGTCAAATATGTGCCAAGAAGTCTACAAGTCTGATTCATAGTCTAATTCTGAGAATTAGACCATAAAAGAAACCTTATTAGTTTAGCCCTTTAGCAACATCAACTGTTGACTGTATATATGGTGAATTTGTGCAAAGGCTCGATAGCCCCAACTGCTCTGGTTCCAATGCTTTCCATATCACCCACTGATCTCTACCTCCTGTTCCCTCTCGACATTGGACATGATGCAAGAGAGCGTGATGACATGCAGTTACAATAAGATCACTTTACAGAACACACCAAATTCAGTTGTGCATTTTGAAAAGTATCTATTTATCAATTAAATATATGTATTTTAAACATTATGATGTAATTCCTGCAGGGCAAGAAACCAGCGGGTCACTAAGGCGCTATTACCATTCCTCACGCTCATCCATTTCAGAGCGGCATGATCCAAAATTGGTCTAAACTGCCTCCCCAACAAATAGTATCTAAGGGAGTCCGGTGCCCACTTACTCGCTAGACCCTCTCTTTCTATGATAGAATAATTCCATTCTGGAGGACAGGTTGTGGCTTAGGTATATGACGAAGTGTTCTTTCCCAGTTATTTCTTGGAACCTTGGCACCGAGACCCACCTCTGATACATCTGTCTGCACAACAAATTCCTGAGTGAAGTCAGGGGCTACAAAAACTGGCTGTCCACACAGGGCTTGTTTGAAATCCTGAAAAGCCCTTTTAGCTTCCGGGAACCACTTAATTGTAGTAAACTTTGTGCCTTTTGTAAGGTTGGTTAGGGGTATAGCCATCTCTGCAAACTTGGGGATAAACTTCATTTAATACTCCAGAATCCCTAGAAATGACTTTACCTGTTTTTTAATAAGTGGTCGGGGTCAGCCCTCATTTGCCTCTATTTTGTTCAATTGGGGCTTTATTTCACCTCTCCCTACTAAATACCCCAGTTACTGAGCTTTCTCCATGTTGTGTGCTGTGGTTTGGATCTGTGTTCCATCCTTAACCCAAAACATGTACAGTGGGATCCATGCCCGCATCTTTTACCACTTGTAGCAATTAGCTCAAACAATAGTCTCTATCTGTGTAACTGCCAGCAAACAGTCTTGTAGTATATTTTCATACATATACAGTACAGACCAAAAGTTTGGACACACCTTCTCATTTCAAGAGTTTTCTGTATTTTCATGACTATAAAAATTGTAGATTCACACTGAAGGCATAAAAACTATGAATTAACACATGTGGAATTCATATACTTAACAAAAAAGTGTGAAACAACTGAAAATATGTCTGAAATTCTAGGTTCTTCAAAGTAGCCACATTTTGCTTTGATTACTGCTTTGCACACTCTTAGCATTCTCTTGATGAGCTTCAAGAGTCACCTGAAATGGTCTTCCAACAGTCTTGAAAGAGTTCCCAGAGATGCTTAGCACTTGTTGGCCCTTTTGCCTTCACTCTTCGGTCCAGCTCACCCCAAACCATCTCGATTGGGTTCAGGTCTCGTGACTTTGGAGGCCAGGTCATCTTGTGTAGCACCCCATCACTCTCCTTCTTGGTCAAATAGCCCTTACACAGTCTGGAGGTGTGTTTGGGGTCATTGTCCTGTTAAAAAATAAATGATGTTCCAACTAAACGCAAACCGGATGGAATAGCATGCCGCTGCAAGATGCTGTGGTAACCATGCTGGTTCAGTATTCCTTCAATTTTGAATAAATCCCCAACAGTTTCACCAGCAAAGCACCCCCACACCATCACACCTCCTCCTCCATGCTTCACGGTGGGAACCAGGCATGTAGAGTCCATTCGTTCACCTTTTCTGCGTCGCACAAAGACACGGTGGTTGGAACCAAAGATCTCAAATTTGGACTCATCAGACCAAAGCCCATATTTCCACTGCTCTAATGTCCATTCCTTGTGTTCTTTAGCCCAAACAAGACTCTTCTGCTTGTTGCCTGTCCTTATAGCAGTGGTTTCCTAGGAGCTATTTTACCATGAAGGCCTGCTGCACACGGTCTACTCTTAACAGTTGTTGTAGAGATGTGTCTGCTGCTAGAACTCTGTGTGGCATTGACCTGGTCTCTATTCTGAGCTGTTGTTAACCTGTGATTTCTGAGGCTGATGACTCGGATTAACTTATCCTCCGCAGCAGAGGTGACTCTTGGTCTTCCTTTCCTTGGGCGGTCCCCATGTGAGCCAGTTTCTTTGTAGCGCTTGATGGTTTTTGCCACTACACTTGGGGACACTTTCAAAGTTTCCCCAATTTTTTGGACTTACTGACCTTCATTTCCTAAAGTAATGATGGCCACTCGTTTTTCTTTACTTAGCTGCTTTTTTCTTACCATAATAGAAATTCTAACAGTCCATTCAGTAGGACTATCAGCTGTGTATCCACCTTACTTCTGAACAACCCAACTGATGGTCCCAACCCCATTTATAAGGCAAAAATCCCACTTATTAAACCTGACAGGGCACACCTGTGAAGTGAAAACCGTTTCAGGTGACTACCTCTTGAAGCTCATCAAGAGAATGCCAAGAGTGTGCAAAGCAGTAATCAAAGCAAAAGGTGGCTACTTTGAAGAACCTAGAATATAAGACATATTTTCAGTTGTTTCACACTTTTTTGTTAAGTATATAATTCCACATGTGTTAATTCATAGTTTTTATGTCTTCAGTGTGAATCTACAATTTTTATAGTCATAAAAATGCAGAAAACTCTTGAAATGAGATGGTGGTACCAAACTTTTGGTCTGTATATATATAGAGATATATATATATATATATATATATGTATATTATATATATATATAATATCTGTATATTATTGTATCAATTATTCATTGTAATAATTACATAATTTAAAATATATATATTTAATATTTATATATACACACAGATATACACATAATGCAATATTTTACATGATATTTTCATTAACTCTACAGGATCATCAGGTGGGTTGCTTTTACAGCATGCTTTCAATTCACACTAGAGTTTTTAAATGTCAAAATTATATGATAATATTGTAAGACAATTAAGGAACTGTAACAAACACTTTTTTTAACTGAAATAGGTCAAATCAGAGTAAAAGAAGACACATAGTCAATAAAACACTGCACGTGAAAAGAAGAGCTTCATCAGAATATGACCTTTTAAAATGCTTTATAATGCTTTTTGATATGTTCAAACATGGTGTTAGCTTTATGCCCATAGCGGTCTCACTTATGTTTACTCCACTAAAGTAAGATTTGAAATTAATTTGCTAGAATAAGGATATCCTGTATTAGTGGTTCATTGAAGGAATCTATAGTTGGTGTTGGAAATTTAAATATAAACATCAAATTGGCAGTGACCCCCTTGAAGTGTGTGAGATACATGTACAATTTAATAGGAATATAGATAAAGTCAGTGAAATCAAATGTAAAAATGTTAATTGCTGTTTATCAATAAAAAAAAATTAAAGCAGACATAATAGCTTTATATGATGCCCTATAAACAGAAGCCATCTCCACTTGCCTCTGCTTGGGATACAATATTTTCAACATGCAATATTTTTTTCTAGGACATTGTTAGGCCGGGTTCACATCTTGTTATTTAAAATCAGAGATCTCCATCATGATACTGTGTAAAAAGGTACCCTTATGGATACCACAAAGTAGCAACAACCAGCCCATAGACATCAATAGAACAAACACCTAATTGCATTACTTTTGCTCTATTTCTCAATGGCATATGCTTTTTGTGCACGACACAAAAGAATGGTCTACCACACTTTGGTGTCCTGCATGGAAAATATGTTTGTTTGACATACAGAACAATGTTTATTAATGTCTGTGGCCTGGCTGCAGCTACAACATGGTATCCATCAAGGTACCTTTTTTCATGGCATCCAGACAGATTTCTCCAATTTAGTGAATAATGAGGTATGAACCCTTCAAATAACAAGCAAATCTAAAAAATGTGTCAAGCAGCCAACACTATAGAAAATACATTGGATGACAAAAGTATTCATACCATTTGAACCTTTGCTCATTTTTTAACTTTAAATCAACAATGTATTTTATTGATATTGTATTTGATAGAGCAACACAAAGTAGCAAGTATTTGTAAAGTGTAAAGAAAATGATACGTGTTTTCCAAAACATTGCAAATTAAAAAACTGAAAAGTATGGTATGCATATGTATTCAAATTCCCTATACTATACTTTGTAGGGCCACCTTTAGCTGCAATGATAGCTGCAGTCTGTTGGAGTATGTTTCTACCAGCTTTGCACATCTAAAGGCTGGAAGTTTTGCCCATTCTTCCATGCAAAATAGCTCTATCTCAGTCAAATTGGTTTGTGAACAGCAATTTTCAAGTCATACCACAGATTCTCAATTGGATTTACGTCTGGACTGTGACTGGGCCATTTTTACACATGAATATGCTTGGATTTAAATCATTCCATTGCAGCTTTCGCTGTATGTTTAGGGTCGTTGTCCTGCTGGAAATTGAACCTATGCCCCAGTCTCAAGTCTTTTGCAGCCTATAAACAAGTTTTCCTCCAGGATTGTCCTGTATTTAGCTCCATCCATCTTCCCATCAACTCTGACCATCTTTCCAGTCCCTGCTAAATCAAAGCCCCCCACCCCACCTCCTAGTATGATGCTGCTCCCACCATGCTTCACGGTGGAGATGGTATGCTCAAGGTTATGTGCAGTGTTGGCTTTCCACCACACATAGTGTTTGGCATTTAGGTCTCTTCTGACTAAAGCCTCTTCTTTCACATGCTTGCTGAGTCCTCTGCATAGCTTTTTGCAAACTGCAAGGGGGACTTCAAAAAGGGTTTTCTTCTTGCCACACTTCCATAAAGGCCAGATTTGTGGAGTACACGACTAATAGTTGTGCACAGATACTCCCACCTGAGTTGTGAATCTCTGCAGCTTCTCCACAGTGACCCTGAACATCTTGGCTGCCTCACTAATTAGTGCTCTCCTTGCTGGAGAAGTCAGTATAGTTGGACAACCATGTCTTGATAGGTTAGCAATTGTACCATACTCCTTCCATTTATAGATGATGGATTGAACAGTACTCCAGAGCTTGGACTAATATTTAAAAACTTAACCCCGGAATACACTTTGCCACAACTTGGTTTTCATGGTACTGTTCATTCACTTATGTTCTCTACTAAAACTCTGAGGCCTTCACAAAACAGTTATACTGAAAACAAATTACATACAGATATGTTCTTTTTACTAATTGGGTGACTTCTAAAGGCATGCGGTCACACTGGATTTTATTTAGGGGCATCAAAGTACAGAGGGCTGAATACATATGCATGCCACACTTGTTTTTAAATTTGCAAAACTTTGGAAAAGCAAATATTTTCTTTACACTTCACAAGCTACTTTGTGTTGCATGATCACATTAAATATGAATAAAATACATTAAGTTTGTGGATGTAATATTTAGAAATGAGGAACAGTTCAAAGGGTATGAATGCTTTCGCAACACCCTGTAAATAGCATGTAAACTTGACTTGCATAATATGTATAAAGACTACACTGTAAAACGATGTTCATACCATACACTTTGAATGAAAAAGCCCACTTTGGGCAGATATTTCCCTTCCAGTGGTCATCCATATTTCGTACACAGAGGATTTCTGTCCTAGATAATGACCCAGCCTGCATGTCCATTATAACACATTGCCCATTATAAAGCACATTGGTGCTTTAGCCAGTAGGTTATCAGTGAATATTGTCTATGGAGGGGATTTGAAATCTGCAACAGGAAAAAGGACCTCCGTGCCATATAAAATAGAGACATATTAAATTGATCAGCACAGAATGTTAGGCCTCAAAATAATATGGCAATAAAAGGTAGGCATTCTCTCTAGGCAGCTTTATGAACCACACCAGAAGTAAATGCTATGCTTTAAAGGGTTATTCCAGTATACAAAAGTTGACTCCTCATGAAAATATTTGGTACAAAGTAAAGATCCTCAATTTATAGTAATAAGACATTTTCAGTATTTTCCCACATAATCATTTACCAATTAATAGTTCAAAATGTGAAGTTTATAGCTTGTGAAGGAATACGACCTGTAGTCTAGTTTTCCAGTCAGGCACGCTTAGTTTCAGTACAAGGAGTCATAGGAATGCGAGCCCTTTGCCTTTAGAACAGTAGAGGATGGGAAATAGGACACTAATATAAGAGACTCATCAGTGAGATAGAACAATATGAGATGCACGAGACAGTGAAGACTTGTTCTTCAGCAGCCAGTGCAATGCAGGGAGAGGGGAATATAATGGAATATAAGTTATGTCAGCAGTGCATGATGGGAACTGTAGGCTGATACAGCTTGGGTGCAAAACTTTAATTTGTAAGATGAGGACATTGATTCCATTATGTCAGTGATCTTTGAAAGCTTTACAAGTTATTTGTTCATTGTAGAATTATTACTGGTTATTATTTACACACGGGCCATAAAGAAAATACTAAAAATAACTGTGTATATTGGAAGTTTAATAAAGCATACAAAAAAGGATGAAGCCGAGAGAGGTAAGATAAAATATTGCACTGACAGTTTAACACAATAATTAATTTAAAGGCTATAATACCTGCAGTGAAGCAGAATCCTTAAGGAATTTAATTTTAAAATTTTACAGCCTCAGATTGAAGGGTATATTCTTTCAATCTGATTGCACTAAACTGCAAGGCCGAGCAGCTTTTAGTATTGCTTAGAATTTAATAGAGTTGTCTTTGAGTAGCCTTGCAGAAGTTAGCTACAATATAGAAAGAATCTTTCCCTTGCTACCTGATTGAAAGCTACTTGTAATTGCATTATGATTAGAAAGGCAACATGTTATGGCTCAATGTTAAAACATTTTTCTGAGTCAGTTGCAGCTGATGCCTGAGAGAAATTCTACCGCTTTAGTTTCACAGTTCAATGGGTCTTGAGATAATTGTTAAAATGAAAAATTTTGTTTTCACCCTTTCAAGATTTGTATTTTAGTCTGCCATCATTTTCTTAATTGTTTTATAATTACACATATATTTATAATTAAATATATTTTAAAAGTTCCCTCTGCCCATTTCCCCTTTGTGATGTGTGAACTTTTACAAAGATTGTGAGTACAAAAACATATTTGTAAATGGATTTTGTATCAGTTTACCAATAACATGACCAAACCAGGGGATCCAACAAGAATATCCCATTGGAGAGAGGCAACAATCATAGTGGATTTTATCAGGCACTCAAAGTTTGGTAGTTTTCACATGGAGGCACAATTCTTAGTTATTCCACTTAAATGAGACTGGGGTCATGGCTGAGGCTCCCTATCTAAACCTGATTGTCAATTCACAAATAGTCCTTGCTTTTACCAGAAGGTCCCCTTCACTCATTCCATTCCTGATCCTCTACAGGCCCCTCACTCACTTAGTAGTTGTCCTCAGAAGCTCCAAAAAATGAGACACATGGTCTCAGACTTGCAGGAATTTTTATTCTGTAGCCCATAGTCTGTAAGGGCCACATGTATGAAAACTGTCTAGGTCTAAAATTCACTTTGTTGCCTATAGCAACCAATCAGAGCGCCCCTTTCATTCTTCCAGAGCACTATAGGAAATGAGAGGAACGCACTGATTGGTTGCTATGGGCAACAAAGTGAATTTTAGACCTAGACAGTTTTCATACATGTGGCCTGAAGTGTCTGTCAAAAGTTAGCAGCATAACTACAACAACCAGTTGATGCAAAATCTGGCCATTTTATCTGCCGTAACACTTTTCTCTTTTTTTCGCGAGGAAAGCGCACACCACACCTACACTGCACAAGCATCACTATATATATATATATATATATATATATATATCTATCTTCACATAGTACAGGTTTATAGAGTGTTTTACTAAGTTCTCAGATATCTAAGGATGTCATAAATATCAGATTTTCCTCCCCAAAAAAGCAATAGCATTAAAAAGTATTTAGTATTTAGCCTTGCTTTACCCATTAAAATCTAAAGCATCAATTTTTTACATGGCATGGCCAACACCTGTTCACATTAATGTATACCCCATACACAAATGTGAGCTGCTGAAGGGATGAACAGAAATGTATAGGGTGATAAATAATTTACAAATACTGTATGTAACACTGAAACAAATAAATTCGCCTTATATTAAGTTTAAAGGGATTGTTCACTTCATTAAAAAGTAATTTAAATAACCCCGAGAACCCAAGTAAAATAAAGTTATACTCACCTTCCTCCAGTGCCCAGTTCCAGAGTTGCATCGCTCCAGTCTTCTATTGACACGCCGTCACTTCCGAACTGGGACGTCACCACTGCTGACACTGATTGGTTGCAGCTCTCACATGCCACCAACATGCATCATTGTTCAAAGTGAGCAGCTCCAAACCGTGATTTAAGTATAGTCACGTGAAATCCTGACCGCAGCGGAGACATCCCCATTAGGAAGTGATGGCTTGTCAACTAAAGAGTTGTTAAGGTTGGACTTATTGTTCTGTTCTTTTTGGTTCAGGAGACAAATTTTAAGGTAAATTGTAAGTTAAACTGTTTACTATGGACTACAAACATCAAATGGACTACATCCAGTGGTGAGGCCAAGGCAACACTATGGGCCACATGTATGAAAACTGTCTTGAGCTAAGAATTTCTTTGTTGCCTATAGCAACCAATCAGTGCTCCCCTTTTAATCTTATAGCGCTCTGAAAAAATGAAAGTAGAACTCTGATTGGTTGCTACGGACCACAAAGAAAGTCTTAGATTGGGACAGGTTTTATACATGTCTCCCTAAGTTCTGTCTTGGACTAGTGAAAAAGGCCGAGATGCTGTGGTTTAGAAAATAGCTTTAATTGGCTAAAGGACTCATTCTGTGTTTGGTCCTCACTCAGTAAACCCCATGGTGTGTTACAGTAGGAACATATTTGATCTTTAAATTTAACCTATAAAGGGTGGCATAATAACTAATAAATATAAATGGCTTATACAGTGCTCCCCCAACATATAATATTAATTAGTTCCAGGAAAATCATTGAATGTTGAAACCATAACCCGGTGGAAAACTGGTATTTGGTTCTGAAATGTCACTCAATATAATGCAAAATAAATCTTAAATATGATTAAGCAGATAACTAATAAAGATAAAGTCCTCACATATAAAAGCCAGAAAGATCTACTGGAAGCTAAAAATCTCTTTCCACTTTGAGGACAAGAGGTCATATACTTTATACACAATGTACCAGAAAAAAAGAAAATGTGTCCCTCACCTGGTGCCCAAAGGGGTGGCTCATCCTGGCACATGTATAGAGCGGTACAGAATATATAGTACTGCACTGTACTTTAGAGAGAAACTACTAGACCGCCAATCACTGCATGCACTGTACTGATACAGATGTTTTACAAGTAAAAAGGTCTTGATAATTGACTGGGATAGTTTCTGGGATATATGTGGAATAATGAATTGTACAGAAAGGTATGGTTGCAGTGTGCCTAACTGCATTGCAGGAACTTTCAGTACAGTTCTTAGAATTCTGACTTTGGAACCAAAATCACGGTGATAGGTTTGCCTCCCAGTTTAACAATTAAAACATTGATGTTTTATCTACAAGCCATCTGCATTATGTAGATACATGCACTTATTAATGGTTAGATACACATTTCTGGTGCTGAGCTTTGCCCTCCTTGTTCTTGTGAAGGTACAGGGAACTTTCCTTAGAAACACTAACATATTAAGGTTGCAGCAGATTTGTCTGGATATTTCCCTCAGTGGCACATCCTAGATTGTTCTATTGGATTGAGGTCAGTTGATTGAGCATGTTATTGGGGTATTTTAAATTAAAGTTAGTGGGACTGGTGTTAAGAAAATGGGTGTTCTGAAGGCTATCTGCTGAAAAGATGAGTAGACTATGGCAGTAAAGAAATACAGGATTAGCAACAAAACTCCTGTAAGCCTACACTATGCTGAATTAGAGGCTGTTTGCAGTAACAAAAACCGTTCATACACCATAACATTACCACCAGTATGATCTGTCCACAGAAGTAAAGATCTGTTTGGTTTTTACCCTATCATCATCTCATCTATAAGTTCCAGCAATAAATACCTGCTTTGGTCTTCTGCTGCTATAACTCAAGCAAAAACTACAAAACTCCCATGGATAACTAAACGGGGAAACCAATAGATGAAGAGCACCCAATATCAAACGCAATTAAATCCAAAAACCACACTATACTGATATCTTAGGGCTAGATATATATATATAAAAACACAATCATTATTAATAATTAGATAAAAGTTGGAATGAAAAAACAATCCCTAATATACCCTACTGACTACTCTAAAGAAAAGCGGAGAAACCGCCCCAAAAAGGGCGACCCCACACCGGAACCTACCTAATATACCCTACACCATCCCTACACCGGAGACCTACAAATAAACACCTACATTTAAAACACAAATAACAAACAAATGACAAAAACAACTACTATCCAAAGAAAGGGTGAAATGATACATGCACACAGTAAACCCTGTCCCAACGCGTTTCCCCCACAGATATCGTGGGAACAGTGACAGTAGATTAACCCAACAAATAATATAGTAGGTACAGATACTGATAAGAGACTAAAAAAAATGTATAATTACGTCCCTTGAGAATGTCCTGGTAGACTCTGTAGAGGGTCTATGGTCCCAAATGATGAGGGGAGAAAAGAACAGCACCCGCTCTACATGCTGAACGAAAGATGACACCGCCAGAAAGTATAATAGAAAGTGCCCCGTTTAAATACCTCCAACGCCGGCGCCAAAACCTAACCACGTGTGTTCGCGCCGGAAATGTCCAGATAGCAATAAAGTTAGATAGTTCTTACAATGGGTAGCGCCCGGAAATAGGTGCCGGGTCCCCTGTGTCCGCGCGCTAGTTCAGCGCGCTCGCGGTGTTGTGCACGCACCTCCCCATCGCCGTGATGTCACTAGGAGTATGTAACTCCACGTATATACTCCTGCGCATGCGCGCGCGATTGATCTCACCCGAGGGACTGCGCATGTCCACAAATCGGGTCGCGCTACTGCGCAGGCTGCTATAACTCAATCAATTGGAGGTTCAGGAGCCAGATTTCATTGCTACAGTCTGATACTTAGTGTAAACTATAAAGTCTAAAAATGTGCCAGATTTATCAAGCATTTGATAAATCTGGCTTAAGCTGTGTAGTCTAACTTTACAGCATTTATTGGTAGGTTTAGTTTGTGTCATCAATTGCGCTTTTTGTGGCAAATGACATTATATGTTAAGCCACACCCACTTTTTACAAAGTCACACTCCTTGGATATGCCTCACCACTTTTGTCAGACAAGGCACTGAAGCATCTAGAGCTTTGTTGTAAAGCATGTATGCCAGTACTGTAGTGCAAATTTGACCAGAATTCCGATGCAATTACCTTAATTAATGTGTACCAATATGTTATACATTCAAATACAGTACTTGTGTGGGGGTTCAACACAAAGTCAGATACTGGTTGGCGTTTTAAGTCCAAATAACTTGAAGTTTTATTGTAGGTAAAACATATCAGGAAAGTAACAAGTTCTTTCTTCTGGTACAAAAAAAACAATCTCACCCACTAGTTGCATTAGGTCCCACAGGCCTACTCAGCCTTACAGTTCTGTCAGCAATCACCTTTTGTCTTCAGATCCACACAGCACACCACCTGGTGCTTTAATGGAACAGGTTTATATAGGCATGTAATACCTATCCTGGAACGTGGGAATGGCCTCCCAGCCATCGGTATAGTCATTTTTGAAAAGCCGGCCCTGATTAGCTACTGAGCAGATATACTTATTCTAAAAAGTATCAGTAACCTATAGTAGTAACCCAAAAGCACTGTAGTAATATTAGTTTGCAGTAAAGGTAATACTGGATATTTTTGTTTTGCTGTACCAGTCTATGGTATGAAAGTAGTACAAAATTAGTATTTTCTAAGATACCTAAATCACCCTGCCTGGCCCTAACAATCATCCAAAGAGAAAATTATTATCATATCTCTCCTGTACTGCAGTTTCATTGCTAACTGAACTTTTTTTATTATGTCTACATACATTTATGCAAAAGATTGCATTATATAAATCAAGTAGTTTTGCAGGTCTCAATAAAGCAGAAACAGCAAGATAAAGCGCACACCAGATCCAGACAAGTCTATCAACAGCAAAGACCAAGGGTCACATGTATGAAAACTACAGTATATCTAAAACTCACTTTGTTGCCCATAGCATAGCAAAATAAGAGGGGTGCTCTGATTGGTTGTTATGGGCAACAAAGTGAGTTTTAGACCTAGAGATTTTTCATGCATGTGGTCCCAAGTGTCAGGGGAGGTGTTAAATAGGAAACCAGGGACCGAGTCTAGAACGTGACTGGATCCACGCCGTAGCATCCTGGACAGAGACTAATGTTGGAGAAGTCTTACAATCAATGCTAACTAATTAACCAGTTCAAGCCCAGGCCAGCAACAGCAGACGGGTGTGTTTAAAAACAATTAATACAGCCAGAATGTCTATGGCTGTGTTCAGACTAGAAAATCTAGGGGAGATTAACAGTGCATCCTCTGCCGTACTTTGTGGATAGAAGATGTTGCAGAGGCCCTAGTGGGCACAGATGTGACACACACATTGTGTAATGTACTGCTTAATACTGAGAGATCTGTATTCTTAATTTTGTGATATTGTCCATGTAAAATTTCCTGCTGAAAAGTGCTTCTAATTAGGTCAGGCTTATGAAAGGTGTTTTCTCTTTAGACACAAATTCGCATGAATACCCAAAAGCAATATTAAAAACATACATTTAATGAGATTCTTGGACCTTGAGAGACCGGTTTATTTTGGATTTGTTTTTTAGAAAATAATTTATTCTGGAACCATTATTGGTTTTTCCTGGTATTTAATTTCTTTGCTTCTTCAATACTGCCACCTTCAGGATTTTTAATCCATTACAAGCAACTTTTTCTGTAATAGTCACAAAGCAGGCACATCAAATCCTCATGTATTGTATTATATTTAAGTGTATGACTGGAAACAATAACTACACAATACATTTACAACCAAAACAAACCATTTATTTATTTTTTAGAGGAGAGCACAACCTACATTTTATAGCAATTATATAGACAGGGCAATCTTTTCTATAGTTTTGGGATTTATTTTCTAAATCTAACAACTTACCCTTACTCAAAGGTAAAAGTAGTGTTAATTACATCTGATTTTAGAGGGCTGATTTATACCGTTTACAGGATGATTCTAGGAGTACATCATATTAGCTGGAGGCACGGCTCCATTGTCTTATACTTTGTTTGAATGAATGTAAAAGCTACAGTCATATGGCAGATCTGTTATCCCTAACACAGAATTGGAAAATGCCTTATGTAGGTTTGGACAGATTTATAGTATGGGAAAAGCAAGGTAGGTTACACTTTAAATGCTGCAATGGGTTAAGACCTATAATAAGAATAATAAGGAAATATGATATCAAGGTATAACTCTTCAGTGCTTTGAATTGGCTTTTGTTTTGTTTTTTTAATCATTAAATTTTTTATTCAATATTTGAAAGTAACATAGTATCCGATAACAAAGATTACAAGAATAAAGATTGTGTAAAAACAACCAAAACACAACAAATATGCCATGTGATTTTCAAAGTATGAACATGTAATATACAAGCTTAGTCAGGAGATAACATGCAAAGTCTAGCTAAAAGCCATCCATAGAAAAGTGACCCGAGAGAGCTGATAGTATAGGCAGTTGCTCAGAGGGAGGGAAGAAAAAGAAAAGGAGATTATGCAACCGGTTGTCGGAAAGAGTCTTAGTTTATGTTGAGTAGGATGAGTCAGACCAGACCTTCCACTTGGCCTTCCATTTAGCAATCAAATGAGGGGGAATAGACAAACAGATTTTGTTATAAAATTGAGAATTAACTCTGTTAATAACTTCTCTAAAGTTAGGTGAAGATGTGGATTTCCAGTGGTGGGCGAGTGTGAAGCGAGTCGCTATAAGTATATGTTGAATCACTGTCTGATGCGTATGGGGAATATCCTCCATATGAATATTTAGTAGGGCCATTTCTGGAGAGTGCTCAAATCGAGAAAGATATAAGTTATAAGTTCTGGATAAGACCGTCAGCCTGAAACCATATTACTGCAACTATAGGACATGACCACCACATATGGGATAAGGAGCCTGCAGAACCGCAACCCCTCCAACACATCCTAGATGTGTCCGGGAACATGTGAGCTGCCCTGGTAGGTGTAAGATACCATCTGAAATGTATTTTCCTCGACATCTCTAGAGTGTTTAGAGGCCGAAGAAGCTGCCTGTCGCCATTCATCTACCAAAAATTACCTAGATAACTCTGACTCCCATTTTACCATGTACTCAAGTTTAGAATCAGGGCTACACCAGGACAAAGTGGAGTAAGCTGCTGAGAGACCTCTGGTTTGTTTACCTGATGATAAGAGGAAGTGATAAAATGACGTTTTAAAGGAAGGCGCCTGAAGCTTGGGAATCGACTGAATTGCATGTCTAACCTGAAGATACAAGAAAAATTGGGATCTGGATATCTCATAGGTATTGGAGAGGTCTTCGAAGGATCTAAAAGTTCCGTCTGCGTAGAGATCTCCAATCACCCAAACACCTTTGGTAATCCATTGGCTGAGGGGGGCAGAGATATCTATACCATACAGAATGGACAAGGGACCGTTGAGCTTGTCAAGGACCACTGCTCACGTCTGAGCAACATGTTTATGCCACACAGAAATAAGGTGATGAGTCGTCAAGAAGTGAACATGGCTCGTAGGTAAAGGAGGGAATCCTTGTAACATCGCTATAAGGTGGTCCTTAATGGTGCCCGGGGACACCGAGTCATTTTCCATACGGGCCCAGTGGTGAGAGGGGGATGTCGACCAAAGGTGTCCTACAGACTCTAGCATGGAGGCCAAGTTGTATAGCCTCAGGTTGGGAAAAGCAGGCCGCCGTATTGTTTCTGTAAGTGGAGATATTGTCGTTTAAACCTTGGTCGTTTAGAACTCCAAATTAACTGTAGAAGTATCGACTGAAGTTTGGTTCTAGCCATTCAGGAGAGAGAAGATTGTGCATTTTATTGATGTCATCAGAGAGAGTTGAGGCCAGGTTTAAGCAGTTAACCTCAATAGTTTTAGCAAGATCCGGAAACATTTTGACACCCAAGTATGTTATTTGGGAATTGGACCAGACAAAATCATATGTGGAAAGGGCTAAATTAGTTGCGTGAGAGCAGTTAAGCGGGAGAAGGGTGGACTTAGTGATAAGTTTATAATAGGAAACTTGTGAGTATAAAGTTAAAATGTCCAATGCTTTGTGGGCACAATGTCCTATAGGTATGCCTGAAATATGCGAAGATGCACGAATCAGCTCTGCAAGGGGTTCAATACATAAATTGAAAATTAGTGGGGATAACGGACAACCTTGCCTGGTGCCGTTAGTAATAGAAAAGGGTTGAGACATGAAGCTCGATGAAAAAACCCTGGCTTTAGGAGAGGAGCATAGAGATAGGATGGCTTGGAGTATGGGACCTGAGAATCCGAATTTAGATAGGACTTCCTTCATATATAGCCAGTTAATGCGATCGAAAGCTTTCTCTCCGTCTAACGAGAGAAAGACTGCTGGGACCCTATTTCTTCTAATTAACTGCAGAATATCAAGCACTCTCCGTATCCCGTCTCTCGTTTGTCTCGACGTGACAAATCCTACCTGATCTGAGTGAATTAGATTTGGTAGAATTTCATGAATCCTATTTGCCAACATCTTAGAGAATAACTTAATATCGCAGTTAAGGAGAGATATTGGTCGATAATTCGTGACTGCATCTTGAGGTTTCCCTGGTTTGGGGATAGTCACGATTGTGGCCGAGAGCATTTCTGAAGGAGGAAGGTTAGCCGCTAAAAAGGGGTTGAAAACATTAAGGATATGTGGGGATGGGATTGGGGAGAAGAGTTTGTAATATTCATTATTGAAACCATCAGGACAAGGGGATTTATGAAGTTTCGCCTGTCTGATTGTTTTCTCTAATTCTTGTTGTGAGATAGGGGTATTTAGAAGTTAAAGTTGATC
Source organism: Phyllomedusa bahiana (assembly GCA_025379985.1). Taxonomy (NCBI): domain Eukaryota; kingdom Metazoa; phylum Chordata; class Amphibia; order Anura; family Hylidae; genus Phyllomedusa; species Phyllomedusa bahiana. Next base: position 87,411 of record JAODAL010011518.1, read on the forward strand.
TTTGGTAACTGTAGAAAGGTTTAAGTTGTTCAAGAAAGAGTGAACTAGTTGGGGCGTTACCAGAGGTAGGGAGGGATCGTCTTTGAGATTATAAAGGGATTGGTAATAATGGGCAAAAGAATCAACTATGTGTTGGGGATCGAACACTTTCCGCGAGCCGGAAGTCAAATAAGCTATTCTAGATCTGGCCTGGAGTTGTTTAACTCTTCGCGCTAAGAATTTTCCGGGGTGGTCTCCCTGAACATAGAAGTTATATTTCAATCTAGAAAGGGAGGATTCATATTTGTTGAGACTAAGGATTTTTAATTTTTGTTTCAAAACTGATAATTCCTCCAAAACTGTCTGGGACGGGGATGATTTAACTAGTTCATCCTGAACCCGGATTTTCTCTTGTATGTCATCTAATTCCCGATCCTTTCGCCGTTTCTCCCTGGAAGCTATTTTAATTAAGATTCCCCTGATCACTGCCTTATGAGCATTCCAAAGTGTAGTTGGGGAGGGGGCTGTAGGAAAGTTGAGATCAAAGTACTCTTGTAGAGAGGTTTTGATTTCTCGTACAATTGAGTCTGATTTAAGAAGGAAATTATTTAATCTCCAGAGGGAGTATAGGGAAGGGGGGAGATTGTCCTGCAGGGTTAGAAATGTAGGAGAATGGTCTGACCAAGTTCTACTTCCAATCTCTGTCGAAAATACTTTGGAAAGAGCTTGTCGATTTGTAAGAAAAAGGTCTATGTGGGAAAAGGAGCGGTTAGGAGCCAAAGTGTAATCAATGTCAGTGGGGTGGGAATAGCGCCATGGATTATGTAGTTGTTCTTCTGCTAAAAGTGTTTGTAGATTCTGTGCTTTTCTAGGGGTATGTGATTTATCCATTTGGGGGTTGACAACCAAGTTGAAGTCTCCACAGACAATCAACCGATCACTTGAGGCCATTCTGGCCTTGCTCAAAACTCTAGAAATAAATCGGAGTTGGCGATTGTTAGGCGCATATATTGAAACCAGGGTGTATGGAGTGGAATTTAATGTACAATGCAGGATGACATATCTCCCTTTCTCGTCCAGGATCGACTGCTGAAGTGTAAAGGTAACTGGGTCTTTTACAAAGATATAAACCCCGGCTTTTTTGTTGAGAGGAGGAGGAGTGAAATGTGACAGGGAATTTTCTGTGTTTTAATCTGGAAATGTCCTGCCCTTTAAGATGTGTCTCTTGTACACAGATGTCTGGACTTCAGCGCGTCCCTCCACAGTAGTGAACGTTTGAAAGGCGAATTAAGCTCATTGGCATTCAGTGATAGAATCTTAATACCCATAATCTATGTGTGAGGAACGCGCTGGAGCCGAGGCGAAACTAGAACAGGAAATCTCAGGTCCGATGTAGGATGGCATTATCAAAAAACCTGAAAAAAGAAACATGGCCTAAAAAAAAATAAACCTTGAAACATGTTAAAAACAACACAAAGTAACCAAACAAGCCATCAAGTCAGTGTGTTTCAGGGGACACCAGTCTGAAAGCAGAAATCAACCTGAAGTTGGCAGCTGCCAAAGCCAAACAATTCAAAGGGATAACTAACTGGAGAGGAAAGATGTGGGATCAACTAGTTATCTACTGTTGCTGTAACGGGTTGCGCCGCGGTCCGGTCCACGGACCGCGGTCGCACCCGTGTCCCCCGCGGCAGGTCCCCGGCGGGGACGGGTGCCGGCGCAGGTCCCACTGCCGCCCGTGGCTGTATCCGTCCCGTCTCCTCACCTGACCGCGCTCGTTCGGTCCGCGTCCCCTGCTGGCCGGAATGCGCATGCGCGCCCCCTAGCGCGCGCGCTCGTTCATGTAGATTTAAAGGGACAGTGCGCCGGTAATTGGCTAATTGCCGGGCGCTGTCTCTATTTAAGTTTTGGTCTCACGTCACTTCCCCGCTGGATCTTTGTTGCCCCGTGCCTTTGTGAAAGCGTTCCTGATAATCTATTTGCCTTGCCGTGTACCAGACCTTGCTACGTTTCTCGACTCCGAACCATTGCCGCCTGCCCTGACCTTATCGCCTGTCCACGACCACGAACCATTGCCGCCTGCCCTGACCATACTGCCTGCCCACCGCTACGATTCTGGGAATACTATTTTGTACCTCGTGCACCTCGGCTGCGCCGCAGGCAAGTCACATCAGGGGGAAGACTGTAGCTTCAAGCGCAGCAAGTCCATCGCTTGGGGGCTGGACACGGTAAAGACCGGGTGGCTACTTAGACTTCGGTTCCCGGCCTGCTTAGTTCATCCCTGCGTGGCGGGAACCGACACTTACAGGGATGCTCTGGCATCCTAGGATTGGACGGTGTTGGCTGCACGTGGAGTATAGGTTGGCATCCTGATTTCAGGGTGTGTGGTAGAATGAACAGCAAGCCAGCAATTAAAGGAGTCTTGGGTAGGTTTGGCAAAAACTTGTTGCAGAGGTACAGCTTAATCTGGAAGCAATAGGTAATGATCGGGGCATGGTCCATAGAAATCTTAGCAATGATACTTGGGAAAGACGTCTCTTAGTTCGTGGTACCGAGTGAATAAATCTGTGAAATTAGCAAATATAGGTCTGTAGAGGATTTTCCAAAGGCTTTAAGAAATTCAGTAAACGAGAGCGAATCTTCGCAATAACATAATCGGCATGGAAGAGTGAAGGAAGTCTGAACTTGAGTAGGCGATGCAGTTAGACTAGTGATAGCAAGTAACATAAAGCCAGTTGGAGAAGGGCGTACTGGGGACAATTTCCAAGTGTCTGAAGATTCTGTACTTGGGAAAGCCTTCACCACTCAGGTAATCCGTTTATCAAGAGGGAGTAACGCTGGGACTAGGTCTTATAAAAATTCCATCGGTTTATCAGACGTAATTTTCTCTAAGGGAGGAAAACAGCCTTTATAACGTCTCAGTGGGAGAGAGACAGTTTGAAGAATCTTGTGAGTCCATCTCGTTCAGGTTTGAGATAGGAGAGGTGGAGCAAAGCGGAGGAAACGGGATCCTTCTTTCTGCTGAAGAGGGTTGGGAGGACGACTGAGGGAAAAACTCTGTCAGCTTCGTTGGCTTAACCTTGGGCCTTTGTTTGTTGGTACCGCCCATTCGCCCAAAGCTACCAACCCACTATACGGGCTGGATAAAGCTAAATAAGAGGGACTGAAGCTTAGTGACGAGGAAGGTGTTTCCGTGGTGTACAACGAGATAGAATGACTGTTGTGGAGTAATCCAGAATTTTTTTATTTTTTTTTGTTTGGTGTCCTTCCCTTTCCTTCTTAAAGGCACAGGAGGGCTGTGGGGGAGGAAGTATGCTTGAGTAAAGTGCGAGTCCAAGTCCTTTTTATACTATTTTATGATGCTTAAGTCCTGGCAGCCCTGCTCAATGTGAACACAGGTGTGCCTGAAAGGGATATCAAGGGCAGCGGGCTGGGAGTGCTTGTGACACAGAGAGATGTGCTATTGGGTAGTGAGGAGAATATGGGCTATTTACAGTCTCAGCGAGGGTTATTTGTGTAGAGACGATGAGTCAGCTCCTAGAGAGAGGCAGAGAGGCAGTTTCCCCACAAGATGGCGGCGGCCACGTGTTACAGCCCGCAAGCCAGGAAATGGAGTCACGGATATCTCTAACAAATAAAAACATTAGGGAAAGGATATGTAGATGCTGGCCTTGGGATTAATGAGCCACAGTTTGTGAATCAGATATGTGGTCTGCTTGCACAGTAGTAGTTCAAGTACTTATCTGCCGTTGATGCTGCAGGAGAGGGATCCTCGCCAAGGGTCGGCAGCTGGTGTGTGGGATGGCGGGTAACAGTGGGACCCTCGTGCACTTGACCTTCTAGCAATTACCGGGAGGGAGCGGCAGCAAGGGATGCTCCAGCCGTTTTGAAGAAACCTCCAGCAAGGAGGAACTTCCTCTTCCTCTTTAACTCTTCCTCCCCGTTACTGTTGCTGATAGCAGCATCGCACGGCGTGGCAGCCAGTCGATCGGGTCCAGACCGTCGAGCAGGAGCCGGAAAGCCAGCAGTCGTCGGCTTAGTAGCAGTTGGCAGGTAAGCACAGGCAGAGGTTGTAAGAACCCTTCCGGTGTCTCCTGCAGTATCCTCTGAGATCCCGGAGCTGGGCTGTGGCGCTGAGCTGTGGCGCGCAGTAACGCTGGTAGCCGTGCGCTTATGGTCCGGATGTCTCAGGAGTCTCCTCCGGCCGCAGGCTTCCAGAGAGGAAGAAAAGCAACACCCGGGAGTTGCATACGAGATGAGGAACCGGTCCAAGAAGGTTTGGTTAGGTTTGGCAGTAGAGTCAGGCTTTTTAGTGCCGTTTTCAGGGTGATCCACACGGAACTCTCCTCACACGCAGCCTACTCCATGCCGGTCCAGGCCACGCCCCCCTGCAACGGCTTCTGTTAACAGATAAGAGCAGATCACAAAAGGCAGTGATGTTGTGGTAAAGATATATATATATATATATATTATATTTATATTATACTTATATATGATATATTAATATTATATACGTGATGTAGTATATAATATTATAAAATATCACACGTGCATGGTTTTTCTCACTGTCTGACATGAAATCAGAATAAACCCTTTCTCGTTTTAGCTCAATTAGGATTACCAAAATTATTTAGATTTGCCAAATGCCAGAATAATGAGAGTGAGAGATTTTAAGGTATTTTATTACTTTCTGCAAAGTTAAAAGTTCACATACACTAGGATTACTATGCCTTTAAACAATTTGGGACAGCCCATACGATGATGACATGTCTTTGGAAGCTTCTGATAGGTTTATTGGCAAAATTTGAGTTAATTAGAGACACACCTGTGAATGTTTTTTTTTAATTCACACCATAAACACACTGCTTCTTTGTGTAACATCATGGGAAAGTCTAAAGAAATGACCCAAGATATCATGAAGAGAATTGTGGACTTGCACAAGTCTGGTTCATCCTTGGGTGCAATTTCCAGGTACATGAAGGTGCCTTGTTCATCTGTACAAACAATTATATGCAAGTACAAATAAGATGGGAATGTCCAGCCATCATAGCACTCAGGAAGGAGATGGGTTCTGTGTCTCAGAGATGAACGTGCTTTGGTCTGACGTGCATATCAAGCCAAAAACAAAAGCAAAAGACCTAGTGAAGATGCTGGTGAGAGCAGGTAAGATTGTATCATTATCCACAGTAAAACAAATACCGTATCAACATGGGCTCAAAGGACACTCTGCCAAGAAGAAGCCATTACTCCAAAAGAAACATATTAATGTCAAATTTATGTTTGCAAATGCACACAGGAACAAAGACCTACATTTTTGGAGACATGTCCTGTCCATAATGACCATTGTTACGTTTGGAGGAAAAGGGGAGAAACTTGGAAGCCTAAGAACACCATCCCAACTGTAAAACACGTGGATGACAGCATCATTTGTGGTTGTTTGCTTAGGAGGGATCATGACTTTACAAAAGATGGCTCATGAGGAAAAAGATTTGTCCCAAATGAAGAAAACGTCTCAAGACATCAGCCAGGAATGAAGTTTGGACAAAATTGGTTTAAAAATGAAAAGCCCTGAAGTATCCCCAAATAGTTGCAGTGGGGAAAGGGATAACCAATTAATGTTTTAAAAGTGACCATACAAACCCTGTTTAAAATTTTTTTGAAACTTTAGGGCAAAGCAAAAAGGGGGGAAAGAAGGGTGCCCTAAAACAGGTCGGTTAACCATTTATTCAGGAGAATGACCCAAAAATTTTTCCTACCAAAATGTTTTGAGAAGCTTGTGAAAAGGATCCAAAATGTTTGACCCAAGTCATACATTTTAAAGGGAAATGCTACACATGTTTAATTTAAATGAATGTAATTTTGATTTTTGCAGAAATTAATAAAAATGCATTCAAAGATTCTTTCGCATCATTTTGGCATTTGGCAAATATAAATAATTTTGGTAATCATAATTCACCTAAAACAGATAGTGAGAACAACATGCATATGTGACTTTTTATAGACTGTAGTGTATAAAACTTTGGTTTCAACTGTACACAGAAAAAAAAAAAATAAATAAATAAAAATAAATAAATAAAAAATATATATATTTATATATAATATATATATTATATATATATATATTTTTTATTGTGAGGGGGGACCAGCAAACAGGTAGGCAGCGTGGGCTTCAGTGGACAGAGACAGTGACACAAACTTCAAGTTCAAGTCCAGGCGTTGCCCGGGTTTATTTTAGCAGGTGCAAAAACACAAAACAAAAACAAGCCTTAGCTTCAGGCTTACAGAAAATAAATACCTGCTCGGCAAGCACTTACTAGACAAAGTCTTCCCTGACCTACCCTTAATGCAGCTCGGTCTTCACAGAAAGGTTTCTTGGCACGGGGTTTTTTCCCTTGAGACAAGAGTATACAACGGGACAGCGCAAGGCCTGCAGGCCCAGGCTTTATAGGTGGACACCAGCCTCACCTGGTGCGTGGGAGTGGCCACCCACCCTGCTCTTTGACCACTCCAGAAAGGCCGACCCAGACTGTGGTCTGGAGCCGCTACACTACAGACCGTGTCAGTAACATAGTGTTACTGACACCTAAACTGTCGGCCCTCCTTCACCGAGCCCAGGCCTCTCGGTGACACGCATTGCTCCACTTACTCCCCAAAGCCGAATAGGAGAGAATTAGAGGAGAAATATATCTTCTGTCAACAATGCCGCCCGTCACTGTCTCACAATATATATATATATACATATACACATATACAAACACACACATTCCCAAATTCAGCAGGTGAGATAAGTATTAAAAATGTCACCAATTTTCTAAGTAAATCTTTTTCTAAAGGTGCTATTGACATTAAGGGGGACATGTATGAATGGGCTTTTCGCCTGTTTTAAGGCGTACAATGCGTCTCCCTGTGCCGGCTCTGCTGTCGGACACACTAATGCAATGTTAGGCGCAAGCTTCGCCACTTTGTAATGCGCCTAACATGAAGGGGCGTGCTGTGGGTGTTCTGGGGCAGGACGCACCAGATTCGAAAACTCCAACGCATGTATGAATGCCAGTCGGCAAAGTGAGGCGCATTACAGCTCCAACAGGCAGTTCAATGTGGTCAACCTGAGCTGGAGGAGGCGAAGTGGAGCTAAATAGAAAAAAGTTGTAGAAAAAATATTTCAATGTATTGAAAAAGTTGATCATTTAAAAATAATGGAAATGGAAAGAAACATCAGCTATAAAATGTCTTAAAAATTAATATTTCTATAAAATTACTTAGGCGCCTAAGTTCCACAATGCGCCTACCAAAAAAGGGAGGTGGGGGGGCATTTCACCAATTTTGAGGCATTTGGGCAGGTATACACCCAGGGCATTTTTTAGGAAAACAATGTAAAAAACGGCAACTAACGCCGTTTCAAAATCCCCCCAAAATTTCAACAAATGTTGGTAAAAAAAACCCAAGAATCCACGGAAAAGAAATCAAAACCATGAGTCCAAAAATTTGTTATGTGTAATAAAAAGAAATTAGAAAGGGGAAAAAGTATGGAACCGCTTACTGAAAGTTTTTAAATGTTTTACAAAAGCCTTTTTTGGTGATGAGTTTTAAAATACTCGTATGGAAAAATGTAATGATTGCTCAGGTGGGTTTTTGGGTATTTTCCACAAAAAACTTTCAAATTTAAGGCTCTGTGGGCCCCATGATCTGAGTTTGTATTTCCATGATTTTCTTTGGATTGGGCAGGTGTTTGGGCTGGACCACTCTAGCTGCTTTTTTGTCTTTTTTGTCCCAATTAAGAGTTTCCTTGGTGTGGTTTGGTATCATTCTCTTGTTTAAAGGGCCCTCTTATTATTTTATTTCCCCTTGGTATTGGAGCATATTTTCATCAAGAATTTGGAAATTTGCCCATTATCCTTCGTTAATTACAAAGTTTGCCAGTGCAGTATGCTGAAAAACATCCCCACACCACCTTTAAAATTCACTCTTGGTATGGGTGTTTCGGGGTGATATGCAGCACCTTTTGGAGTCCAAACATGGTGTATATAGGGACCCAAGAGTTTATTTTGGCCATGCCCAAAGACTATATTTTTCAGTATTTGCGAGCTTGCGTGGAGCTGCATAAGGCCATGGAGGTTGAGTGAATTTAATTTTTGATTCTTTAAAATGCATTGGAAAAATTTTATAATACTTTTTTACTCCTTTGTTTTTAAATCTTGTGGTGAGCACCTGGTTGTGATCGGTTTATGATGAAATTATCTTCTCTCCACTTCTGGATTATGGTCCCAATAGAACCTTCAGTAGTTTAGACATTCTTCTGTAACCAATGCCATCACTATTTTTTCAACAAAAGGTTGTGAAGGATTGAGACAGATCTTGGTTTTCCTATCTAAAATGTTTTTTTGTGTGGCCCCTTGGTTTGTTACCCCCTCTTTATGGGAATATTTGAACCCGCTGATATTATTTTTTCCAAGTTTTAATTAAGATTTCAGTGGTGTCAGGGCTTTCATGGCTTTTTGACCCCCCTTTTTAGTGTTTAATGCTTTTTTCACTTTGTCTTTTTATTATTACCAACAATTTTTTGGATCTATGGTTTTATTTTTTGCCTGGTGGATTGGATGGGTTCTTACCGACTTTTGAATATTCTAAACGTGGGTTGCAAAAATATTCTACCCCCTGAACTGATCTTCTTTTTTTAAAATACGCCTCAAAATTTTAAAAGATTTTATTGTATTTTTGTGTAGGCAAAAAAAACTGTAGTATTTGGGAAGTGTAAAAAAAATGATCATATTCCCCAAATTTTTAAAATAAAAAACTGAAAAAAATGTGTTTTGTATTATTAGCCCTTTCTTTCTAATACTTAAATAAAACCAGTGTGGCCAATTGCCTTTGAAGTCACCCAATTAGAGAGATGTGCGAATTTTCCAAAAAATTTGTTCGGTCGATTGAGTAATTTTCCCCAAAAAATTTGGGTTTGTTAAGAATTATTTAAATTCGCTAAAAAAAATCTATTCCCTGGCTGCAGGGTCGTATGGTGTTGTAGAACATTGTGCATGCAGAAATTTTTCATAGGGAAGTTGTTTTGGGATTGAAACAAGTGTGTTTGTAGACAGCAGATGTGGGGGCTTTTGGGAAACGCTTCACATTACTTTTGGGCAGTTATGGGGCAAAAAAAGACCCAAAAAAATGAAGTGGGAACGCAGCCTGACAGGGGAAGTCGTGCAGATATGCAAAAAAATTTTTACAAATTATATCTAAAATATACCTTTTTAAAATCTCATAAAAATAAATAGATAAAAACCCTTTATGCAGCTTCAAACACCCCTTAGGATCAAAAAATGGGAGTAGTCTAGTATCTATCAAGGGGGCCAAAAAAGAACCTAAATTTAGGGCAGGGTAGTGCCCCAAAGGGTCGGCCAAAATCAGGGGTCACCCCATTTTTCCCCTATTTTTAAACCTTTTCAATGTAATAGGATATAGGGAAAACACGAGGATCTTATTTGTTTAATTTAATAAAAGGCCAAATTTTCTTACCTCCAAAAACAATTCCAGTATGTGTAAGGGTCAAAAAACTACTAAAAAAAACGGTGGTCATAAATCCGTATTTACCCAATACCCCAAAACCCCATTTAGGGATCAGAAGAGGATGAATATGGGTCACACATATTCAATCAGCTTAATCTGTATCACCCGGGGCTTCCTATATTCCAGGTAGGACATAGCCCACAAATGAAAAATGATAATATAGACCTTTTCCTATCCCACGAAGATTTATTTTTCCAAAACGCATTTCCCCTGTTTACCCCGGGTTCCAGGGGGTATTTTTAAATCCCAAAAAAGGAACACCATATGCTGCTGATTGTGTGGAAAAACTTGCCATAGCTTTTTACCTTTAAATACAGGGGCTGTGGTTTTCCCGCCCCTTAAGGGTTGGGCTTGTTTGTTCAAGGGGGCAGCGTGCGAAATCCCCGTTGTCTTGGGGACGAATCGTGTTTTGTCAGGCGTAACCTCTAAACCCTTTGGGCTCATGCCCCGCGTAGCCCTGTCCGGTCCTTGGAAACGACGCCCCCTTTCCCGGGATCCCGCTTTTGGCCCCTCCCCCGGGAGCGCACAACACTTCACAAAAGTGACCCCTTTTAACCCAGCCAGCTATTAAGTTTTCCCTAAAGTTCGGGGTGCGTTTTTATCAGTCTAGACCCAGGGTTGACTTTCCGTTCAATTTATACAAAATTTTAAAACCCCTTAGGTGTAGCTCAGTCATTTCCCAACTGGGGCGGTAATGTCAAATATTACCCATCTTTTAGCAGCAAAGTGTCCCCCCAGTAAGTCACTCATTTTTCCTTTAGGTACCCCTTTGATATACAGCCTCGGGGAAAAAAGTACTGTCATGTTTGTTTTAATCTATGTTAGATCAAACCCCAAAAAGGGAAATAGTATAACTATATAATTATTTGATACATTCCAGTCAGAACCAACGACGTAAAAATAAATTATAGGGTCTCTGTTTTTCGCGTACAATCTTGAGCCCCAGGGTGCAATTCAATAAAACGCCGAAATATTTTCTCTTTCAAAACCCCCGGCTGTAAAGATTTTAAGTGGTTAAATTCCCACGGTTTTTTTACAAACAATTTTTTATCAAATTTCCTTTTCTACTGGTGATTGATTTGTTCAATACAAAGACATTCTACCATTGTCTCCCCTCCATGTTCCTGCCAATTTATGTCTCCTACAGGGGTTTTCTCCTGTGTGGGTTTTCCCCCTGTGTTTTTCAATGGTACCTTGATAGGTCTTAGGGGTTACCCACATATTTTTTTCAAAAATTAAAAGGTACACCACCCCCTGTGTCCCACGCATGAATTCCCTTTTCTCAAGGTTTTTTTGGCACACGTCTTAAATGTTTTGGGTTATCAATATGTTTTCAAAAAAACTTCCCCACATTTATACTCCCCAGGGGGGCTTTCCCGTCCACCACTTCTCAGATCTTAAGGGGACAGAATGGCTGTGAAATAGTCTATCCCTCAATGATCTTCCTCTTCTATATGTTACCTGGGGTCTCTGTGTTAGCACTCGGGAAGATCCAACTGTTGAAAATCCCCCCGTGTTTTTGTGAATTTTTTGGATTCATAATTTGATGCAAATGTCCTATAATCCAAAGATAGTTTTAATCTTTCCCCCGGTTGGTTCGGTTTAGTAGGGAATTTCCTAGCCTTTTTTTCCCGCGCTTTTTAAAGGCTGTCTGTAGAGTTTTACATTGGGTAAACCCCTTAGGAAACTATCCCTTAGGTCCCCTACTTGGGTGTGGAAAATTTTACCTTTAAAAAATTTTTACGGATTCTAAAGGGACTGGCCCCCCAGGTTTCCTTTTTTCAGATTCTTTGGAGATTGACTCCCCCCCAAAAGGTTTAGTGGGTGTTCCTTCCCGTGGGGTTATGTATGGATGAAGCCCATCATTTCCCCGTAATTTTTTAAACCAAAACTAATCAAGTATTAGTTCAAAGGGAAATTTGAGACCCCATATTAAAATTCAATACTCAAAAATTCCTGTAAAGACGCCCCCGTGCCTAATGTCAGTGTCCTAGAAAGAACCCCAGCGAGGGCCAAATCCACTATACGTCAAAAAATCATCCTTTTTACCCCCGTCATCAGGATTCCCGTTATGACAGAACGGGTTTTTTTAAACACTATACATGAGAGCCCCCCCCACTCCCGAAAGAGGGAGAGGGGTCGGCAGTAAATTTTTCTTTTCGTCACTGATCTTTTTCCCTTCTTTTTCCGCAATATCTGCTTTTTTTCCGTCATTAAACCCTCAGTTTGCTAAAGCCAAAAAGAAACGAAGTTTATCCAAAACAGAGTGCAAGTAAATGGTTATTTGCATGTCTTCTGTTTCCCACAGAGAAATGGTGGATTTCAAAAGTGTGTGGGAATATACCCACACGAATTTGACACAGAGTTCCCCACAATAAGTGAAAAAATTAATCTTTTCCCCAGAGGGGAATATCCCAAAATAAAAAATGCTGGTTCAGAAAACAGGGTGTAATGACACTTTCCTGTGTATTTGAAAGGTATTTCACCCCATAACTCTAAAATCGAAGTATTGTGCTAGGTGAATCTAATGCTGCTACAAAGAGTGATTGTGCATATGAACACAGTAACAAGTGGGAAAAATTTTAAAAGGTCCTATTTATAGGGCTGTGAAATACAGAAACTGGCTGGGCTAATTTGGGGCATGTTTCCAAAAGTCTTGAGGATTCCTTTTTCCCCCCATGTTTTTCCCCCTT
>JAODAL010011519.1:0-99641 GCA_025379985.1 Phyllomedusa bahiana
TGCGAAATATAGATTAGAGGATCCCGCGATGTTTAGGGATACCTAAATGTTTGATTTCCCCCGGGCAATGGGAACTGCGTTATAAGGGGGTTTATTTTTTTTCCCATCATTGTATTGCCCCGGAAATCCCCTTTACTGGTTTGAAAAATGAATTTTTAAGTTGCACTTGTTTGGTTTTATTGGTTGAGGGGGTTGAACCCTTAAATAACCTGGAACACCTGAAAATTTTAGGCTTAAAAAGGCCAGCACTAAGGCCCGAAAACGTTTGGATGGTGTTCCACTCTGGAAAAAAGTGATTCCCCTGCTTTTATTTTGCTGTCGTCCAAACCATCTTTTTGTTTCCTAGGGTGGTGATTTTGAGGCTTGCTCGCCTTGGGACGGACTTTGCATTTTTATTGCCCTTTTAGGTCTTATGTGGAATTTCGTGCTTTTCCCCTTTTTTGTTTTTTTTTTTTTGGAAACCGCGGTCTGACATAGCGTTCTGTCTCACCCAAGGGGGGATAAAAAATGTGGGTTCCCCTTTACGTCATGTTAAATGAGTGTATAGTGCGCCTTAATAAATAAATCTGGCGTGTGGTCTGCCTTTTATAACATATTTAATGCGTCTAATTTAGGTGTATCCAAAAAAAAAGGCGCAAGATTTCACGCGCTAATTTAGGGCATTCAAAAGTGTCATTCCTGGCAAAAAATGCGCCAAGTTTTGGTGTACACATTCCAAAAAGAACCTATCAACAAAGAAATTTCAAAGGGGACTATAATTTTTTTGAAAAAGCATTTTGCTATCTAGGATTTAAAAGTGAGGTTCTTATTTCACATTTTTGATCAAAACTGCTTTAACCACCTCTGAAATTTTCAATGGGACTTCAATGCTGTGGCCCCTAAACACTATTTTGTTACCTTTTTGGGGTTGTTCAAAAAAAAAACCTTAACACACTTCAGGGGGTGAAGGGGAAACCAGCTTTCCAAAGTACACTGCTTTGTTTTAAAAGTGTGAAGGGGGGTGGAGGGCAAAAAAAACCAAAATGGAGGCAGCCACTCCTCCTTTTAATAATTCCTATGTCCCCTTTGATAGTTTCTTTAGTTGCTAGTTGATAGTGTGCTACTGTTTTTGGATGTTTTTATTTTGCTCCCCACACCAGTGTGCACCTATGCTTGTTTTTTTTCAAAAAGGTTTTTTGATGTGCAAAACCATATATTCTAGTTTTGGTGTACGACAGTTCATTTATATAGAGAATATGGTGTCAACAGTTTTTTTTTTTGAAAAAAATACCAAAAAAATGGTGCAGCCCCAATGGGAATGCCCCCATGTGTTTTTTAAAAATTTCTTCATTTTTGGACCAAATTTTGCAGATTATTTATGAATGTTTGATTGCTTCAAAGTGTCTTTTTTCTGATGTATAGCTTCAAATTTTGTTTTTGGCCACAGAGTTAAAGGGGTGTTTCCACCATAGACTTTGATGGCATAACAATAGGATATGCTATGAAAGCCTGAAAGGTGAATGGGTCAGAACAGAGAGACCGTCATGCTTGTCCTCGCCTATTTAGAAAGCGACAGTAGAACAGGCGCATTCAGGCGCATAAATTCAGGCGCATTCTACACTACTAATGCAAGCAAATAAATTGTCGTCTGGGTGCCAAAATACATATCTGTCGCCATAGGTGTAACTTTGGGGGATACGGAGGGGACTGGTCCTCCCCACATTTTTCATGGTGGGGGACGTTCCCCCAACTTTTTAGTCACTTCAATAAAAAAAATAATCCATATGTAAGCATGAGAATATGGTAAGTGGGGAAAGCAGAGCACAGAGGAGGAAGAAGTTAACGCTTTGCCTCCTATATTTCTGTGCATCTTGGGGGGACAGAGTAGGTCGCAGCCTCAAGTGTCAGTGCAGAGTGGGAGCGGCGCTGATTGATAGAGCAGGAGTCAGCAGGGGTTGATTCCGCCAATTTAGAACCGCTTCTCACAGTCCAGCACACTCTGGGATCTGGGGCTGTAAAACTTTCCTCCCATTGTATACCACTTCCCCTATGCTCGACCCTCTTCGGAAAAAGAAGAGAAGCTCTTGCCAACTGCACCAGACTACAGGAGAGTGGTAAGGAGGGGGCCAGGAATTATGTGTGCATGTGAGTATGGTATGTACTGTATATGTGAGATGTGTATATACTCTAAGGCCATGTGTCTAGCCATGTCACTTCTTCCCTACACTTATGCGCCGGGGAAAATGAAAGTAAATGGGGCTAGCCCCGCAGCATTTTAAAAGTATGGACTGGCCAGCGTGTAATTCTAAAACACCCGGCATATAGCAGAGCACACAGTACGCCCTGCTATACGCTGTGTGAACATACCTTAAAGGTACATTCATGCAGAAGATATGAATACTGAATCCAGGGCGGATTCAGTGCTGGATCTGCCTCAGAACCGGCAGGAAACTGATTTACATTATACCCTATGTAAAATCAGTGTCGTTGTTTAGATGAAACTGATTTTACCGGAGTATTTTCAGTGTGTACTGTCAGCGCCTACACAGAATTATTCAAGGTGTTTTATGTACTAACAGCACTTATGAATAGGAGACAAAAATCGTCGGAATTTTGCATATGCAAGTGCCGAATTTACAACAAGCAAACAACACACTGTCCGTGCTGAAAAAACAAATCATGTGTACCCACCCTAAGTTGTGTAGTGTCTGTGTTCAATATATGTATATATACACACACAATTTCTGGAGTACCTGGGGTACAGTGTGTAATGTAATCTCTGTTGTACAGTGTGTATTGTAATATCTGGGGTACAGTGTGTAATGTAATAATCTCTGGGGTACAGTGTGGAATGTAATCTCTGTTGTACAGTGTGTATTGTAATCACTGGGGGGGCGGTGATAATACAGAAAAATTGGGGAAAAGTGTGCAAACAATCCGGGGTACGTGGGTAAAAGTGTAAACCCCAGGGTACAGAGGTAATGCAATCTCCCGTTGAAGTTTTGTAATGTAATTCTGGGGTAAGTGTATTAAATCTTGGTTACAGTGGGGGTTAAAAGTAATCTGGGGTAAAGTGTGTAATGTAACTCTGGGGGAAAAAAGGAATTTTAATCTCTGGGGAAAGGTAATATTCCCCTGGGTTATGGTGGGGATGTAATTGTGGGGTCAGTGAGTAATGAATTCATGTCTGAGTTCAGTGTGTTTTTAATAAAATTTTTGGGGGTACAAGAATGATATTTTGGATACAAAGTGCAATTCATTTGTGGTGCAGTTAGGGAGTAATTTCATGTCTAACTGTGTATATAATTCATTTCTGGGTATGGGGACAATGAAATACATTTTCGGGACATTATGTACATAGGGGACAGTGAGATTGGGTTTCTTTTTTTTTTCCCCATTCTGTTGTGTGTAAACAAATTCAAAGTTTGTGATGGGGGATGGGGGGGGGTTAAGCGAAAATTTGTTTCATTGCACAACATTTTTTATTTCACCGGGGGGAATTACTATAGGTGGGCTGGTTTTTTCATTGCCAGGGCTGCTTCTTAGTCCAGTCCGGCCTAAATTCAGTAATTAGAGAGCCACTCAAAACCCCTTAGGTTTTTTTCCCCAAAAATGTTTCCCCATTAAAAAAATCAGCCCGGACCTGCTGGAGGAGCTCACAGCACTCCCTCAACCTTAGGGGTTTGGGAGGGGCCCGTTTCACTGCAGGGAGAGGGGGGGAGGCAAGAGAAGGGAGGAGAAGGGAGGGGAAAGGTGATAGGGAAGGTGATGAAGGAAGGGGGAGGATGGGAAAAAGGGGGAGGGGGGGAAAAATTGGTCCCTCCCACTTTTTGAACCAAAGTTACGCCCCCTGCATGTCGCCCTTGGTCTTTACCCTCAACTCAAACAAGAGGGCTTGTACTCTGTATAATACCCCTTGGTCGCTTCTCCCAGAGCAGTCACCCAAGGCAACGGTTGACATCTGGTATATGATGCGGGTGGAGCAGGCAATAGACATGGTCAAGTGAGGGGTCATTGCAGATTTTCACCAAGTGGACTGCAAAATAACCCAGGTGCGTTCAATCCATTGAGGTGAAAAGGAAATCAGGGTAGGGAAGTTCATCAATTGAGGTGCGGAAACAGTCAGAGAGGGGGGAAATTAATCCCGTGGAGGTGCAGGCAAAAAGTCAAAGGGGAAGTTCAATCCAGTTGAGGTGCAGGCAACAGTCAGAGCAGGGGAAGTTCAATCCAGTGGAGGTGCAGGCAACAGTCAGAGCAGGGGAAGTTCAATCCAGTGGAGGTGCAGGCAACAGTCAGAGCAGGGGAAGTTCAATCCAGTGGAGGTGCAGGCAACAGTCAGGGCAGGCGCAGTTCAATCTCGTTGAGGTCCAGGTCGCAGTCAGTGCAGGAAAAGTTTAATCGAGTTGAGGTTCAATCAGCAGTCAAGGCAAGCGGCAGGGAAGGAGAGTAAGAGGTAAGCTAGGGTCAAAACCAAAAGGCATAGTAGACACAATATACAAATCAAACACTATAAATAACACCATAGATCAAACAATGAGCACATGAGTTGTCCCTATAGCTAGGTACTGCAGTGCTACCATAGCTGGGGGAAGATATTAGCGGCGCACATTAGTCCTTTAAGTTGGCAAGGACCAGCATGCTCATGCACTAGGGGGCAGCAAAAGACGCACAGCTGGCACAGGCCACCCAATGGAGTAAATGGCTTTATGGAGCATAGCACAGGCAGGTGGATAATTCGGTGTCTGCAGATGCTCATGACAATAATGTTAGTACTATTCAGACAACCATATAGAAACATTTAGTACATATGTAGTACATATTTATATTATTATTTTATTTATATGTAGTACATATTTAGTAGGGTGCATTTGTCTGGTCATGCAACAGAAAACCATTGTTTAGATGTGCTTTAACATGAAGGCATGGACTGTATGTGCGACATGTATGAACAGGGCTGCCCTATTTGCTCTATTTGTAGCCAGGCGCCCTCCAATATCAGGTGCATTACAGAGCGCCCGCAGCACTGTGTAATGCGCCTGAGATCGGGGGTCATGCGGGAGGCGGGACGCACTAGAACCGTACAAAGCTACACATTTATAGCTTCAATACGGCAAATCCAGTCGCATTATTGCTGGAACAGGTAGAGCACTTTAAAAGTGGCTTACCTGAGTCAGAAGTGTCGCTTTGTAGCTAGAAAACACTAAAGGCCACATGTATGAAAAGTGTCTAGGCCTACAATTCACGTTGTTGCTCATAGCAACCAATCAGAGCGCCTCTTATTTCATATAGTGCTCTGGAAAAATGAGAGGGGCGCTCTGATTGGTTGCTATGGGCAATGAAGAGAGTTTTAGATCTAGACAGTTTTCATATATGTGGCCCTAAATTTATGGCCCGCAGTAGAACAGGTTCATAGATTCAGGCGCATTCAACGCTACTAAGGCGTGCAAAAAAAATGCCGCCTGAACGTCAAAAATCCTACATGTCGCCCTATATGTCCATGCAAGTGAATTTTGATTAGTTTCTTAGGCAAGTACTTCCTATATAAATTCCTAATCCCTCTGGCCTCCTGCCTGCACCCCTGAATGGTCGACCATGTAATACATAGCCTAGTCTACCAGAATAGGAGCTGGTATAAGGAGCCTATGGGCAACGGTTCTTGCTGAGCACTTCTTGAGCAGATTTGTTGTGGGTTCAGTGCATTTTGTAAAGCAAATGAAGAACTGTGTGTTCTGGGATAAAAAAGGAAATAAAATGATATAAACCACAAAAGTGAAGTCAAAAGAGAGGAATTATGTCTTAGTTATTTGCTTTTCCTACCACTTCACCTTTTCTATCACAGTGGGGTATAAATGATGTTTTTAACTAGAAATAATGGCTGGGTTTTATTTCCCCATCAGTTTCGTGGGTTGTCCGGTCCTGACAGTGTGTTAAGCCTCTACAGGCTCTTTATTCATCTAACTAATCTCCATGTGCTTTTTTACAAGAGAACCAGAAATCAATCAAAAAACACGTTAGTATTGATCTCACTGTCCAGCCGTGCCCAGAGCCCGCATGATATAGAGCTGCCTGCCTAATTCATGTTTTCCTAGACAGCAACAACATCATTAACAAGTGCAGGACAGGTGCTGCTTGGAGACAGGACACAAAAATAAGGGCCATCAAAGACCCCTCTCATATCTCAGGTTTATGAGTTTTGCATTGTAACAAAGTTATATATTATTTACTAAACAAATACCATACACAGTGTATACACGCGGTTGTATCCATTTTCTGTCAATATGTAAGACCAGAATCACATCAGCAGCTCCATTGCAGGAGTGTGATCTGACCCGTGTAAAGGGGTTGTCTCACTACATTGATTCATCTCACCTCAGTCCTGTTTTCTTGGTTTCACTTTGAGTTCAGGGGCGTGTTTACTGGCTTCTACTAGGCTGCAGTAGAAGCCAGGTCTGTAGCTATAGCAACCAGTGTTGGGAGCCTATCAGGATAGATCAAACAGGTCTGTAGCTATAGCGACCTGAGGAGCTGATGCAGCCCATGCAAGAGGCGATATCTAGGAATAGGTAGGACACTGTTAATGGACACATATTGCAAAGTGACTTGTTTCTAGAAGATCTTTAACATAAAAAGCAATCCTTGTAGTGAGACAACCCCTTTAAGGGTCTGTCCACACGGCATGGATTATGGGTTGCATTTTTTAGACAGTTTGTAGATTTGGAAACTGTCTGAAAACCGTCAAGAAACCGTCCCCGTAGACTTTAAAAGAAAATCCGTTTAGTAGTCTATACTGAACAGATTTTCAGCCGGACAGCTTTTCCGCCCCTGGCGTTCCGAAAAAACTTGGAGCATGCACAATCTTCTGCCCGGTTTTCGGGTGGCAGGTGTGCAAATCAATGATTGTGGGAGACGGGTGAATCCGCAAAACGGAACCGTCCCCCAAAAGCTTTGAAAGACGATGAAATACCGGCCGGATTCTTAAACAGAAACTGACCAGCATTTTACATAAGCTGTGTGGACCCGACTGGTGCAGATAGACTCCATTGACTAAAATAGGGTCCTTTGGTTTCCATCATGGTGTCCATCATTTTAACAAAAAAAAAAGCACAACATGCTATTCTACTTTTTCCATTATTTTTGACAAAGGAGGTTCCAAACCGAAGTAGACCAGATATGAACCAGGCCTGAGGCTACTTTCATGCTGTGTTTTGTAGTAACTTTTAGGCTATGTTCACATGATGAATTTGTACATGAAACTCAACCTGCATTCCGAGTCAGATTCCATATCAAAATCCGCTTGAAAGCCCGAGTCCTATATTTTGAATGGCCAATCCATATTATAGGTCACGCTGTGAACTAACTACAGTGTGGATTTTTTTCCACTGTGGATTGTAGATTGTAAACCTTTATGGACAGGGTCCGCTCTCCCTCTGTACCAGTTATTAGTTATTTATAGTCTCCATTGTACTCATTTGACCTATGTTATGTATGTAAACGCCCTTAAATGTACAGTGCCCTGGAATCAATGGCACGCTAAAATAACTAGTAATAGTATCAAATCCGTGGTGGGGACAAAAAGAATTAAAATGTCCATTCATGCAAATTCAACTCGGGCTCTACGTTGGGAAGCGTGATACAGATTAGTTTGGGGCAAAACTGCGCCCAAATTAGTAGCAAAAGCTGCCTCTGCAAAGTTGAAATTCACAACAGAAGTCCTAGAGTTCCGCATAGGATTTCCTTTTCAAATTCCATAAAAACACAGAAAAAAATGGGACATTCATTACTCAAAAAAACACAGAAACAAGGCCATACTCACAGCTCAAAGGCTGACTGAAAGTGAACCCAGTAAAGAGGCAACACTGGCCCCTTTGCTACTTGGGAAAGATAAACAGGTGCAGCTGATTGCTGAGCAGAAGTTCACATACCCCACCACTAGAGAAACAATTAGGCCTCATTCACACGGCTTATTCTGGGACTGATTGGAGCCGTACTGCATGCCGGATTTGCGCTGCAGTACGGCTCCAATCCGTCCCAGTAACTACGGTAATCCACAGTTCTCATAGAGAACTGTGGATTCCGTCTCTGCTTCCCGCTCGGCGAATCCGCCGCGGGGGGAGCCAGTGACCTGCACATTATTTACGGCGTGTACGCGCCGTGAATAATGAGTGTCTATGGGGCCGGCGAGCTGCCGGCCCCCGCCCCGCCCCTGCTGCACAGCTGCCGGTGTAATTGCGGGACGTAATCCGGCCCCGCAATTACGCCGGCAATAAGCCGTGTGAACATTGCCTTAGACTGCAAATTAAATTGATACCTGTTCACACAGTATGCAGAAAAGCCATATTACTACTGGGTTCAGTTTCAGTCCAGCCTTTGAGCTCTGAGTATGGTCTTGTTTCTGTGTCTTTTCAAATTCCATGTCAGAGTTTTCCATTTGGAAAAAGTCAACATGTGGACATCCCCTTATTGTATACACCTTTCTGGCCAACATGGTGATTTTATGCATGAACCCATAGCCTAATGGAGACCATCATTTTGGCCTTATTATTTGCAGTTATTTTGAAGTTTTTAATAACCATATAACTCTTAAGTAGGCAAAAGCAGTAACTAAGTCTCTGGACTACTTTCATTGTCTAAATGTCCAGCACTCAGGTTTTCAAGAAATAGGTGCCCGTGGAGAGAATATTGCAATGCCTTATCACATATGAAGAAAATCCACAGCACATTTTTTCAAAGTGGTTTTGTATTGATCCAGAGTGTAGAAAGTGATAAAACAACAATATAAAGTGCAAAAACAGCAGAGATTTTTTTAGTTGAAATCCAGAATCGTGACTTTTTTTATGCAACATTTCGGTTTTGAAACCTTATTCATGCACGTAGCAACTTGGAATTGTAAATTATTTCCTGCCTATGTGGCACCCACAACTTTTATTTTACAATAGTGCAGTTCCCTTAAAGCCATCTTTGTACACCCAATTGCATTGTTTTTTACCTCTAGAGGTAAAGTACCTTAGGGGGACTCAATATCAAAGTAAGAAAAAAAATGTTTAAAAGTGTAAAAAAAAAAGTATAAGTTGAAATCACCCAATTTTGCCATTTTACAAATAAACTAATAAAAAAGTTACACATATTTGGTATCACTGCATCCGAAAAAGTCCGTTCTATTAAAATATAACATCATTTATCCCATGCACTGTAGCAAAAAAAAATTCCAACCACCAAAATTATGTTTTTTTGGTCATTTCAGGTCCCCTAAAATTGGAATAAATGTAATCACAAAAGACACATCTATCCCACAACAGTACCAATAAAAAGTACCCTTCAGCCCTTAAATAATGCATCCGCACTCAGGTCTATAGGTCGAACCGCAAAAAGTTATTGGTCGCAGAAAGTGGCGCAAATTTCAAAGATAGAAATTTTTTTTTATTTTTTTTCGGTGCTATAACAAAAAGCAAAACCCTACATATTTAGTATTGCTGAAATCATATCAACATGCAGAATACAGAGATCACATCATTTATAGCGGGGAGTGAATGGCTTAAAAAAACGTAAACATGGCACAATTAAGTTTTTTATACATTTTGACCCACAATTTTTTTGCCGTTTTCTTTGGTACAGTAAATTACGTCATTAGAAAGTACATCTTGTCCTGTAAAATAAAAGCCCTTATATTCCTATGTAGAGGAAAAAATAAAAAAGTTATGGCTCTGGGAAGGTGAGGAGATGAAAATGAACGTGTCAGGAAACAAAACGCTCGGTCCTTAAGGGATTAATTATAACTTTTTTTTATTTGGAAAATGGCAAAAGGGAGGTGGTTGTTTTTTAGACTATTTTTTTTTTATTTGTACTTGTAATCCCCATAGAATACTTGACTACAAGGAGGCACAACTGCTTGCACACTATTCTGTAACATAAATATATTGCAGAAAGGTATACAAATATGTCTCTACTATCCCCTGCCTCTTGCAAGGTGTAATAGAAGTAGTAACATGGCAGCTACATAGGCCTTTGTTAGGCCCCATCTGCCATAACAACAGCTTGGCACCCCATGTAGTGGGCCTTTTGGGCAAAGGAACACCGTTCCTCATTCATTTACACCATGACTGCAATCTCTTTGGCATCAATGGCAATAAACGTCCAGAATCCGAGTTGTCTTCCAGCTGGAATAATCAGCCATTTTCTGCTGTATTGAGTGGGTTTAGCCTGTGAGCCTGCTACATACTCATTATGAGGTACAAGTACATCAAATGTTGGTAAGGGGTTAGGGTAGTTAAGTAAAATTTCTTAAAGGGGTTTTGCCACAAAGTACAATTGATGTGGGAAGCTTGCATATTAAATAATTAACATTTTTACTATTCATCATTATTAAAAATTCTGGACTATTTTTGTTTTAGCTGCTCCTTTATTGATCCATTGTTTACAGCTCATCTCCGGGGGATACGACTAGGGCTGTGAGCTCCTCAGTCCTCGTCATACATGCTCAGATATCACCTCTACTCTCAGGCAGCTACTGAGTGTTCAACCCCCAGGTGCTGTCATTCTACTCCTGCCCTCTGTACTCCTTAGTAATTAGTTAAACAGTGAAAATAAATAAAAACAACTCTCAATCAGATATGTGCACTGAAAAAAAAAATCCAACAGTTTGGTTTCTGCAGGGATCTGAACCAAGACCTTTGTGCTGTGAGTCAAGAACTTTATCTCTGAGCTACATTGTAGCTACTCACAGCTTTCTACATGAACAGACCTTTCTTTGACTAAAGAGAGGAAAGGCCTGGTGATGTCATCCTGCTGGGTCATATGCAATTCAAACAAATCACACACGCCCCCGTTCTGAGCACACAGAGCTGTAAACAGGAGGTATGAAATGAGATCGTTATATACATACTTTTTGCATGCATCTTGACATTATAGGCATTACCTGTGCATTTATTTTCCATGATGAACCCACATGATTGGTGGGGGAAACGCGTTGGAAGTGTATGCTACCTCTGTGGATAACAGAAGTTATGCACAGCGCTATTTTTGTGGACAACAGTGTCCGCCCTAGAAGTGTGTGCTACATGCCTGCTTTGTGGTACTGTGTGTATATATATATATAATGTATATTGTAAGCTGCCGCTCAGCTCTGGGACGCTATCTTTGCTGGTCCTGGGGATTCTCGCTTGGCGTTTGGACCTCCGTCCTTGGTAGAACGGTATTGGCAGACAGATCTTCTTACACAGGCGAACGTTTCAGACTGGCCACGGCCAGCTTTATTAAGGCACACAGTGTACAGGAAAACAAAACACATAAAATGAAACCCATGGACGTCTGGCCATTAACTCACTCGCAGATACCCTCTCTGTCCAGAGGTCTGTGCCTATCGCACAGCCCCTCAAAAGTACAGTGTCCACACTGTCTCCTATGCTTCCCTATAGTCTCTGGGGGCCAGAGCTCTCTCCCAGCTCTGCTGCTTCACACATTCAGGTAACAGCCACGCCCCCCCGATCACCTGGAGTAGGAAGCCTTAAATAAGTCTCCAGAGACCTATCCAATATCTGGGCTGGAACCCAGGAACCTGGAATGCGGGGACAGCCACCCACCCGACACTATAGCTGTCCCGAAAGAGCCACCCCATAACTAGCTGCCTTGCAGCTATTCTAGCCGCTACCGTTAGGTGTCAGTAACACTACTGACACAAAATAGGTGGCTTTTCTCCACCGAGCCCAGTTCCTCGGTGGCGCATCTGCAGAAGGTCTCCGGCCATAGACCCTCTAGTGGCAGGGGCATGCGACTACCAGCAGTCGCTCTGCCACAAATATATATATATATATAATATTATATATATATATATATACACTTTTTTGTCACGGGTGGTCCCGCAGCCCCCCGCCCGGGCTGCGGGCGCACCCGTGCTGTCACCCGTCGGGCTCCCGCGGTCCCTGCCGTGCCCGCGGGTCGGGTCCCGGCTTCCCCCTTACCTGCCCGCGCTCCTGAGTCCTTCCGTCCTCCTGACCGGCCGGCGTGCGCGTGCCCGCGCCTTAGGCGCGCGCGCGCCGGCTCTCGGGGATTTAAAGGGCCAGTACGCCCATTATTGGTTAAGGCTGGCAGGTGACCCTATTTAACCCTCTTCCTTCCGGGTCACCTTTGCCGGATCTTTAGTGCGTTACTGCCTTCAGAGAAAGCTTCTAGTGCCTCGTTGTCTGACTTCCGTGTACCGTACCTCTTCGCTCCTGTATCCTGACCACGAACCGTTGCCGCCTGCCCTGACCTCTTGCCTGTCCCCGACTTCGCCTACGTCTCACGATTCTGTACCACGCACTGCCTTGGCTGCCACCGCAAGCAAGTCACGCCAGTGGGACGACCTGGTAGTTCTCCGCCGCAGCAAGTCCATCCCGCTTTGCGGCGGGCTCTGGTGAAAACCGGGTTCTACTTAGACTCCGTCCCCTGGTACGGCTTACACCATCGCTTGCGGTGGTCCAGCGGATCCACTACCTGCCTTCGTTACACTTTTATTACACACAATTGTATGTTTTTTGTTGTATGTCATATTTAGATGTCACATATCTGTATATTGTTTAGTATTTTTTGGTAGGGTGTTCCTGCACGGGGTCGCCCCTTTTGGGGCGGGTGTTCCACTTATAGAATTCATCGATTTAGACGTATATGTTAGGTGGTTCTTGTGGTTTTTTTGTGGCGCCTTATTAGGTTTTCCATTTTTTTAACTATATTAATAAAAGTACATTTTTATTATCACTTTACCTGCAGCCATAGGCATCAATATAGTTTCTAGTTGTTTTCGTGAATAAAAAATACAGCAGAATCGAGCAGGTTCCTTTTCTAGAGTTAAATAATGAAGGAATGTTCTACAAGTAGGAAATAACTCATTTCATTACATAATGACATTTGGTGATATCGTAGTTAAGAAAAAAGCCTAGGTTACAAATCCTCTTCAGTTTTCTACATTTTTCTTTTCATTATTTTTTAAAACACTTATTTTTTATGTGATGGTGACAAGAACTGACACCATCTTTTCTGTAAATGATTGTCTTTGGAGACATCATAGCATATTATCACTTCTCCCAAGATGTGTGTTCTCATGTTTTCTCACTTACAGTATAATGATGTGCATTATGTTGGCTCAGGATTACTTTGCCTAACTTAGAGACTCTGTTAGAATAACAGTGGTTTTTATAGTATGTTTTATATTGTATTTCAGAATGAAATGGTTGTGATAATTCTCCTCCATTTTGTACTCCTGCTAAGAACTTGTGGGTTTCTATTGTGGTGGTAACAGGTGGTTTTGCGGTGGGCTGCGTAGAGTAATGATCTTGTCATCCGACACTTTCATTGCAAAAACCTCTATCTCACTTAACACCAGGTGCATATCTTGATAAATGAACCACTATTTGATAAATTATGAGTATTTTACATCCATAATAAACTCATTCCCATCCTATAGCACAATATTATAGCATGAGGAGTCAGGGCCAGGACAAAGCAGTTTGGTGCCCGAGGCAAAAAGGGCTAATTGTGTTCTCTCCCCAACCGCCCAAAGAAAAATTAATCAAAATCTGTGAACAAGGACTCTGTGGATTTCGAAATGCGGCAGTAGACGCCAGACACAATTTTAATCTCTGCTTTGAAAATATGTTTTGAATAAAGTGAAAAGGGCATTTAACCTGCTGGATATTGCAGAATTCTTCAGTGGAACAGCCGAATGAGCTGACGGTGATCCGTGCAGGGAGCCCACAGAAACCAGGAGTCTTTTAAGAAGAGGAATTTCCAGAAGAGTGAGTGCTGCATTTGTTTTTTTTATTATGCACAAGGTCAATCAGCTGCCTCTAAAGCCAGCAGGATACTGGCACGCATTAAAAGAGGCATGGCCTCACGGGACAGGGATGTCATATATAAAACATTGGTGCAGCCACATCTGAAATATGCTGTTCAGTTCTGGGCTCCAGATTATAGAAAGGAAGTAATGGAGCTAGAAAAAGTGCAAAGACGAGCAACCAGACTAAAAGGCGACTGAAGCATCTTAGACATGAGAAAAGGTTAAAAGAGTTACACCTGTTTATTCTTGAGAACAGACGACTATGGGAAGCCATCATTAATTTCCATGAGTATACAAATGACCCCTACAAAAATATGAGGAAAAGCTATTTCATGTAAAACCCTCTTAATAAACAAGGGTGCATCCCTCCTTCTGAAGAAAAAAAAATCAAAATTCAGGAAAGAAAGGCTTATTTACTATTAAAAAAAAATTGGGAGTCTGTGGAATAGCTACACCAGGAGGTGGTCACAGCAGGAACAAGTGAGGACTTAGATAAATACTTACTACTAAAGACTATTAATACTTATCACTGTAAAAGCCTGACCAATGAATTTGGGATCAGAAATTAAATATCCCTGGTAGAATAATTTATATTCTTTAAAGGTTCAAAGTCTTCATAGAAGGAGAAAAAACACTTAAAAAAATTCACTCACCCCCCATCATCATATCTTTCCCACCCTTGGTTGCACCTATGTCCTCTTTCAACCGTACTAACTATGTAACTATTGACCCCTGATATATTTATACATATTTATTAGGTCACACTGACATTTTCTCTAAACTAAAAAAACCCTAATTTTACTTATCTTTTTGGGTATAGTATTCCACCCATTAGTCCTATTATTTTCATTTTCTGCCTTTCAACAAAAAATGCAAAAAGTGCTTCAGATTTGGGTCAAATTCAACCAGAACACAAGCATTTGATTTCGTTTGGCCCAAATTCATTTAGCCACAAACCGCCAGAAAAAGTAACTAGAACCATGTGATGTCAGCCGGAAGAGATGCTGGACCGAGAGCACAGCAGGACCAGAAGCGCTGTGGAGGGGAACATTAACTCGTACAAACTAGTAACAAAGCCTAACTCCAACTTTGGGTTAGGGCCATGCTTATGTATTAGCATTACTTTCACAGTGAATATGAAATTCAATATTCAGATGGTTTATGATGGGGACAGGGACAGATGTGGGTGGTGATAATCTCTATATAGCGCTGTGGAATATGTTGGCATTATATAAATAAATAAAGTATAAAAATATTCTGATAATTATAGTACTGTTCTATCTGAGTCAATTAAAGATACTCCTATCTCGTCACTATCCCCATGGACTCATATGAGGAGCTACTGATAAGTCTTCGGCTTTGTGTTCTTTTTTTTGATTCTATAGTAACGAATGTTACATCACATGAAAGTCTTAGGTGTCTAATATATGTTTTCAACATTTTGTGTTTGTAGCTTACGGCAACAGTGATCTAGGCATGCGGGGAAACAAAATGGCGGAGTCTAAGGCGATATTTACAGTAAATGAGAGCAGAGGCGTGATAAAAGATATTCATGGTGATATGTTGCAGACATTGGGGGATCAGTGCCCTTCATATTCTACAGTTAAGAACTGGGTTCCCAAATTTAGAACAGGCCACTTCAGCACCATGATGAGGAACGTCCTGGAAGACCGAGAGTCGGCGAATTTCAGCTAAAGGAATAGCAGACATCATGGGGATTTCTCGCGAATGTGTTTGTGTTGTTATCCATGAACATTTGAATATGAAGAAGCTATGTGCAAAGTGGGTCCCCAAATGTTTGACAACAGATCAGTAAAGCATGCGAGTGAACACTTCCCGGCCCAAATTGTCAGCGTTTCCGGACTGATAAGAAACTTCTTGATTGAGGTCCACTATGGATGAGACCTGGATTTATTTGTATGACCTTGAAACCAAGAAGCAGTCAAAAGAGTGGAGGCACAGTGGTTTTCCGCATCCAAAGAAGTTCAGGGTGCAAAAATCAGCCACTAAGGTCATGGTGTCTGTGTTCTGGGATAAGGAGGGCGTGCTGCTAGTGGACTACCTTCAAAATGGTTCCACCGTCAATGCAAAGTATTACATTGAACTTTTTTTGACCAATTGAAGGCAGATCTGAAGGCCAAAAGGCGCGGCAAGCTGTACAAAGGAATCTTGTTCCTGCAAGACAACTCTTCCGCTCACACTGCACAAGTGACCATGGCAAAACTGGTGGAGCTAGGCTTCCAGCTGGTTGACCACCCACCTTATTCCCCTGATCTAGCTCCCTCCGACTATCCTCTGTTTCCAAACCCGAAGAAACACCTCAAGGATATAAAATTTTACACCATTTTTGATGCCATGGCTGCTAAGGATGTCTGGTTTGAGGCACAATTGAAGTCCTCCTTTTTGCAAGGCTTACAGAACTTGGAATACTGATGTAAGAAGTGTCTTGACATCAGTGGAGAGTATGCGGAATAAATGTAAAGTTTCACCTTCCTATCTTGTTTCTTTCTGGGTAAAGCCAAAGACTTATCAACAGCCCCTCGTATAAGGCTCAGTCCAAACAGTGCGCAAAAACGGACGGATTTTCGGCGGTTTTAGTATTTTGAAACTAGACTTTAAAAGAAAAAACGACCTGTAGTCTACACAGGTCGTCTTTTTTTCAGTTCGTTTTCTGGCGCCGGTGGATTTAGGAACATGTTGTAAAATCCACCGGCAATTTGCGTTTTGCTGTCGGTTTCCTGGACATTCAATTGTACGGGCCGACGGCAAAAAAACTAAAAACTACCACGATCGTACATCAGCCAAAAAGCCAGCAGCTTTCCGACAGTTTTTGTCCTATGCTGTGCGTTTAAAGCCTAACCCTTCAGAAGACTTTTCACTTAAAGAAGCATTTAGTCAGTATAGAGGCACAAAAAGTAAAAAAAAAAAAAAAAGTTGAAGCCCATTTCTGCTTGTCTGATGTGATTAGCGGCTTAGTCAGTCACCTGTATTTAACCTATTAAGTATGCTGGAACAGTTAGCACACTTTGATCCTGGGAGATCATCCATTTAAAGACGAAAGTGTTTCAGATTGATGCTTGAGATGCTTCTCCATGTTAAATATACAACCTTGCATCTCTACAGCCTAATGATCTCTGTCCAATTTCTCAAGGGTGAGCATTTCCATAATGATCAAGTACAAGCTTTCTAGGCTTAATTGCTGATATGTTATAAAAGTAAGGGATCCGAAGGCAGACAGGCCAACGTGATTAGCTAAGCACTGACATAGACATCGTCTAGAGGTGCTACCCAAATTAAATTAGCATGTTTCATGAATTATGTATATTGGTCAGCTCCTGCCGTTGATGGTTTACCACTGAGTTTAGTTTTAGTTACGCATCAAGCAATTATGGAAAGAATTTGTCCACCGAGCACATACGGATGTAATGAAGATTATTTGGCATAGATGACTTACTGCAACGGAAAGCATTAAAGAAATGGAGATATAAAAGTATAAAATTGCATTATCCGATACAATATTTGATGTTCATTTATATCATAATTTCATTAATTGGCTGGCTCACCTGCTAAAAACGGAAGTTACTGGCTGTCAATTATAGAAAATGGCCGCCATTACTGGACTAGATCAGAAATAACTTTGATCACAGTCATTTAAAGGGGTATTCTCACCACAATGATTAGCTTTAAACATGTAAGTAAAGGTAAATAAAGGCCATTACCAACTTCATTGCTGATCTGATTCTGCTTCCTTTCAGAGTTAGAACAGATCTTATCTCCTGCTTCAGTACATAAGCTTCCTTAGGTTATCAACCATTTCTCTCTGCTATAGTAGTTCTGACCAGGATGGTGATATAATTCCCTGCTGCGTCTTATCAACAGCACAGGAGCTTGTTTATATTTCTTACTGCCATTAGAGCTCTGTAATCTTGTGCCCCGATCTTAAAGTCCATTCATTGCCAATGGCCCTCTAAAAAGGGTTAAACATAACTGGTATCTCCACATCCGTCAGATCTTTTTTAATAAGTTAATCAGTGGTGTAATTACCACCGTAGCAGCTGTAGCTTCTGCTACAGCGTCTGCCGCCACAAGGGCCCTGCCGGCGCATCTTGCGTCAGAACGCCAAGGCCCTCTGTCATGAGCGTTCAGAGGCAGGTCCAGTGAATTGAGGGCAAATGCACTAGAAACCAGGTCTGCACGGTCAACTTAACTGTTTGCTCCTAGCAGAGCAGGACGTCACCAGTGCTTTGCCCTTCTGCTCAGCCTAGTACTTCTAAGAAAAGTTTTTGCTTTTCTTTCTCTAATGGGGACATAACTACCGACCTAACTGGGGCCTACATGTCTGGGTCCTACGAACCTACTTACTTGGGGCCTACCAAGCTATCTACCTGGGACATACGAACCTACCTACCTTGGACCTACCCGACTACCTATATGGGGTCTACCAACCTACCTAGGGCCTATCAACCTATTTAATAGGGCTCTACCTAACTACCTTTGGCTGGCCTACCTACCAGGGGCCTTGTCCCTTTACCTATCTACCTAGGACCTTGCTTACCTACCGACCTGGAGCCTTGCCTGCCTACCCAAATACCTAAAATCCCTAACTGTGACCCTTAATAACCTATTTGAAGGTTATAATGGGTGGCCTATCTACCCATATACTGAATGGGGACAACTACCTATCTAATAGCATGGGTTTGGCTAACTAATTTGGGGGTCTGCCTGCTTAATTGAGGCTTAATCAGGTGTGAATGGGGAGCAGGTGTGTTAAATTTGTTATCTCTCTCACACTCTCTCATACTGGTCACTGTAAGTTCAGCATGGCTCGTCATGGCAAAGAACTGTCTGAGGATCTGAAAAAAAAGAATTGTTGCTCTACATAAAAATGGCCTAGGCTATAAGATCAGTCTGTCAGAACACAGCCACACATAGCTCTAAATTGGTCTGCATGGCTGTTGCCCCAGAAGGAAGCCGAAGACAAGCAGACTAAGTACATGGATCACTGGAACCATGTCCTGTGGTCTGATGAGACCAAGATAAACTTATTTGGTTCAGATGGTGTCAAGGGGAGCAACCAGGTGAGGAGCAGAAAGACAAATGTGTCTTGCCTATAGTCAAGCATGGTGATGGGAGTGTCATGGTTTGGGGGCTGCATGAGTGCTGCCGGCTGTCGGCAGCTACAGTTTATTGAGGCAACCAAGAATGCCAACATGTACTGTGACACACTGAAGCAGAGTATGATCCCCTCCTCTAGGAAACTGGGCCACAAACCTAAACCCTATTGAGCATCTGTGGGTCATTCTCAAACCGAAGGTGCACAAGGTCTCTAACATCCACCAGCTCTGTAATGTCATCATGGAGGAGGGGAAACGGATTCCAGTGGCTGCAACCCGTGAAGCTCTAGTGACCGCCATGCTCAAAAGAGTTCAGGCAGTGCTGGAAAATAATGGTCACCACACAAAATATTGACACTTTGGGCACAATTTGTCCATTATCACTTTGGGGTGTACTCACTTTTGTTGCCAGCGGTTTAGACATTGATGGTTTTGTGTTGAGTTATTTTGAGTGCACACCAAATTTACACTGTTATACAAGCTGCACACTGACTACTTTATCCAAGTGTCATATCTTCAGTGTTGTCCCATGAAAAGATATAGTACAATATTTACAAACATGTGAGGGGTGTACTCACTTTTCCAAGGTACTGTATATACTCACCTTCCTCTGTTCCTTCTTTACATGTCAGTTCTTTGCGGCATTTACGCACAGAGAAATACAAAAGTATAGGAGGCAGAAATCTGCCTCGGGCCATTGCACGTCTTTTGGGAATGAACGCATTTTTCTGTGCACAAAGGTACGAGCTGGAAATAATCTATGTGAACTTAACCTTAAGGTATATTTACACGGCTTATTTTCGGGGCGTAATTCGATGTGTAATTGTTCTTCAATATGCCCAATTTATGCAAGTTCAGTAATTCTGCATTCCCATTGAGAGCTATGATTACCGTATATACTTGAATATAAGCCGAGTTTTTCAGCACAAAAAATGTACTGAAAAAGCCTTCCTCAGCTTATACTCGAGTCACCATCGGCATCCAGGCACTGCCATGTCCCGAGCGCTGGCAACGATCTCTTCAGCTATATGCGACTTCTCTGGGGGCGCGTAAGCTGAAGACTCTATTGCGGAGCAGAGAGCGAGCGCTCCCTGCTCCGCAATAGGACTATGGAAGGCCACAAGCAAACTTGCGACCTTCCGGAGTATCGGAGTATTCAGCACAGGCGGCGTGCTGTGTCATCATGCTGCCTGCGCGGCCTGATGACCTCACACTGCCTGTGCCAGAAGATGAAGCGCATCGGAGCAGTGGCGGAGAGAGGTGAGTATTTGTATTTTTAAAAAAATCCCTGCCTATGGGAAACATATACGTGCCTATACATGACTATGAGGAACATATACCTGCTTATGGGGGAAATTTACCTGCCTATGGGGACATTTACCTGCCTATACCTGCCTATGGGGAACATATTCCTGCCTATACCTGCCTTAGGTGGGGCATTTACCTGCCTATACCTGCCTATGGGAGGACATACACCTGCCTATGTGGGGACATATACCTGCCTATACCTGCCTATGGGGGACATTTACCTGCCTATACGTGCTTATAAGGGACATTACACTGCCTATACCTGCCTATGGGGAACATAGACCTGCTTATACCTGCCTATGGGGGACATACAACTGCCTACAGGGGACATATACCTGCCTATGGGGGACATTTACCTGCCTATACCTGCCTATGGGGGGACATATTCCTGCCTATATCTACATATGGGGGACATTTACCTGACTATGGGGGACATATACCTGCCTATGGGGGACATATACCTGTCTATGGGGGACAGTAAACTGCCTGTACCTGCCTATGTAATTTTATTGGTATCCATTTTATTTTTGAAATTTACCAGTAGCCACTGCATTTTCCACCCTAGGCTTATACTCGAGTTAATAAGTTTTCCCAGTTTTTTGTAGCAAAATTAGGTGCCTCAGCTTATATTCGGGTCAGCTTATACTCGCTACCTGCCGTCTTTCTTGGCGTACAATACGCGACGGGGAAAAGAATTGACATGACACTTCCTACACGCTGGGGAAAGCGCGTACAGTACTCGCCACAATATGCAGTGTGAACATACCCTTAGGGCTTGTTCACACGGAGTATACACTCCGTGTTACAAGCGCTTTTAGGATCCGTCTTGTGGTCCGCACTGTCGGTTCCCATGACGGATCTAAACAATTAGCAGTGAGATTATTGTCACGGTTCATGCCGCGGTCCCTGCCTTGGACCGTCGGCCTGTCCGTGCCTGCCATGTCTCTGCTGGGGCTCCCTGTGCAGGGGTCCCGGCTGCCTGTGTTCTGCCATGTACTTGCCTGTCCTGTCCAGTCTTGTTGCTTCCTGGGTCCTGTCTGTGCACTGTGCCTACAAAGGCGTGTGCGCGGCAGCTTCCTGCCTATTTATAAGTTTCCTGTTCTGTGCACCTTCCTCTTCACCCCTGACCTCTGGCTATAAGAGGAAGTTCTTGTCTCTACTCTATGTCAGTTCATTGCAGTCTGTTGCTGTGTCTTGCTAGTTCCATCTTGAGCTTCTGCCAGTATCTCTGGACTTAACCCTGGAGATGCTGGTTCAGTTTCTGTGCCATCTGAGCTCCTGACCTTCTGTCTGTCTCCTGTTATGTCTGCTGTATCCTGCCGTGTTCCTGTCCTGTATGTGCTCTCCTGTTCCCTGGTCTGCTCCTGTCGTGTTACCCGTCCAGTTCCTGCCATATCCTGTGGTGTTATGTGTACGTTTATCCCTCCTGTATCCTGCTGTGTTCCTGAGTACATTTACCTGCCCTGCTTATGTTCTCCTATGTTCCTGTGTTCCTGTCCTGCACCTCGGCTGTCACCGCAGGTAGCCACGTCAGGGGTAGCGACCTGGGGGTACCGCAGCCAAGTCCATCCTGCTTTGCGGCGGGCTTTGGCACAGACCAGGAGCCCCTTAGACTCCGCTCCCTGGCGTGGTCCTCCAGCTACCACCTTGCCTGCGGTGATCACTGAGGATCCACACCCGGATGTCAGCGGTCGGCGCCTCGGCATACGTCTGTCCGCGCCGCATCGTTACAGTATGAACTGACCATGGATTCTGCCGGGGTGACCCTACCCTCGTCTAGAGTGTCTGTCTGTCTGCAGGCTCATGGTTCGCCCAGAGTGTCTGCACCCGTTGCCTGCTGGCTCATGGTTCTCCCAGAGCGTCTGCACCAGGTGCCTGCTGGCTCATGGTTCGCCCAGGGCGTCTGCACCCGTTGCCTGCTGGCTCATGGTTCGCCCTGAGCGTCTGCACCCGTTGCCTGCTGGCTCATGGTCCCGTCCAGAGCGTCTATCTGTTGTCTAGCTCATGGTCCAGCCCAGAGCATCCATTCGGCCTAGCTCATGGTCCAGCCCAGAGCATCCGTTTGGCCTAGCTCATGGTCCAGCCCAGAGCATCCGTTTGGCCTAGCTCATGGTCCAGCCCAGAGCATCCGTTTGGCCTAGCTCATGGTCCAGCCCAGAGCATCCGTTTGGCCTAGCTCATGGTCCAGCCCAGAGCATCCGTTTGGCCTAGCTCATGGTCCAGCCCAGAGCATTCGTTTGGCCTACCTCATGGTCCAGCCCTGAGCATCCCTTTGGCCTAGCTCCTGGTCCAGCCCAGAGCATCCGTTTGGCCTAGCTCATGGTCCAGCCCAGAGCGTCTGTCTGTGGCCTAGCTCATGGTCCAGCCCAGAGCGTCTGTCTGTTGCCTAGCTCATGGTCCAGCCCAGAGCGTCTGTCTGTTGCCTAGCTCATGGTCCAGCCCAGAGCGTCTGTCTGTTGTCTAGCTCATGGTCCAGCCCAGAGCGTCTGTCTGTTGTCTAGCTCATGGTCCAGCCCAGAGCGTCTGTCTGTTGTCTAGCTCATGGTCCAGCCCAGAGCGTCTGTCTGTTGCCTAGCTCATAGTCCCGCCCTGAGTTCCCCCCCCATTTTGCCTAGTGCCCCGTTTGTTCCTCCCATGCACCTCCTTTTCTAGGTTTTCCCTATACTGGCTATTATACAGCCTGTACTTGGTTTTGGGGTTGCCCCCGTAGAAGTTGCGGGCCCCTGGCCTATGTGGAATGCCATTCTGTGATTTGGAGGGGGCTTTGAGGGGGGGTACTGTCACGGTTCATGCCGCGGTCCCTGCCTTGGACCGTCGGCCTGTCCGTGCCTGCCATGTCTCTGCTGGGGCTCCCTGTGCAGGGGTCCCGGCAGCCTGTGTTCTGCTATGTACTTGCCTGTCCTGTCCGGTAATGTTGCTTCCTGGGTCCTGTCTGTGCACTGTGCCTCCTAAGGCATGCACGTGGCAGCTTCCTGCCTATTTATAGTTTTCTGTTCTGTGCACCTTCCTCTTCACCCCTGACCTCTGGCTATAAGAGGAAGTTCTTGTCTCTACTCTGGGTCAGTTCATTGCAGTCTGTTGCTGTTTCTTGCTGTTTCCATTGTGAGCTCCTGCCAGTATCTCTGGACTTAACCCTGGAGATGCTGGTTCAGTTTCTGTGCCATCTGAGCTCCTGACCTTCTGTCTGTTGTCTCCTGTGTCTGCTGTATCCTGCCGTGTTCCTGTCCTGTATGTGCTCTCCTGTTCCCTGGTCTGCTCCTGTCGTGTTACCCGTCCAGTTCCTGCCATATCCTGTGGTGTTATGTGTACGTTTATCCCTCCTGTATCCTGCTGTGTTCCTGAGTACGTTTTACCTGCCCTGCTTATGTTCTCCTATGTTCCTGTCCTGCACCTCGGCTGTCACTGCAGGTAGCCACGTCAGGGGTAGCGACCTGGTGGTCCCGCAGCCAAGTCCATCCCGCTTTGCGGCGGGCTCTGGCGAAGACCAGGGGCCCCTTAGACTCCGCTCCCTGCCGTGGTCCTCCAGCTACCACCTTGCCTGCGGTGATCACAGAGGATCCACACCCGGATGTCAGCGATCGGCGCCTCGGCATACGTCTGTCAGCGCCGCATCGTTACAATTATCACTGCTGTCTATGCCGAACACGCAGCAGCGTTCACATAACAGATCGCCGCTGCGTGTTTCAAAAGCGCAGCTCGGCTCCATCTTGAAAAGAATTGACATGCAATTCTTTTCAAGACTGACCACAAGACGGATCCTAAAAGCGCTTGTAACACGGAGTGTATACTCCTTATGAACAAGCCCTTAAAGGGCAAACAATAATTAAAAATTAACAAAAATAATATATAAATAATAAATATTGCTCTTTACACAGTATAAAATACTATGTATCAATAGGTTGATCCTATTATCACAGGTATGTGTTCTCGACTATTTCATTGTGAGTTACTTGTTGTGTCGGGGACCTATGGAGGGTTGTACTTTCTAATTATTGTGAGGGACATATTTTATCATTATTGTGCACAATTTTAGTGCCCTCACTGGGTGACGGGTTTTTCCCTTTTGGGAGTTTCCTAGTTGCGAGTGAAACCCAATTTTATGGCTCCAACCCCCGACGCGGGGCCCGCTACCACCTAACAGATAGGTACAATAAAGATCCAACAAACTGAGCCTTGATAAAGAAGAAGATTTATTATTATAGCCTGGTTTTATAGATTTGATTTTATCTTGAGTGGCATGGCAGTCAGCCGGAGCACAAAGTGATACTTTTAAGTTACATTAGATAACATACATAGCAAGTTCTTTTAAAAATTTTCAAAGGTCCGCAGATAACAGAGCCCCAAAATTGTTTTTTTTGGGGTGTCAGAACAGAAAATTATTCTTGTTTTAAACCCATTAACTTGAAAATTCCCCCCTTTGCCAAACTTTTACAGTAATTAGAGCCGTGCAAATTTCCCTTTCATCTGAAAAGAAAAAAATTTTAGAACTGCTTCACAAGCCTTTCCTGCACATTTTTTTTCCCCTACCCCGTCTCTTAGCTTGCCAACACCAGGTTGCGAGGGGAAAGGGGGTATTGGGTTTTGCCAGGTTTTTAGACAAAACATCCCTATTCAGTGATCCCCCTTTGGAAAACGGGACTTTCCCCTCCCCCTGGGGAGCCCACTCAGCTGCCCCTTCATATTGGTGCGAAAAAAAGTTTCCCAAAAAAACAAAACAATCTTAAATAATATTGGGCAGCCATAAAAAGCAAAAAAACTAAAAATATTTTAAACAGTCGCAATACCCCATTAGCCAAACCCCCCATCCTTGAACCATTTAGGGGTTTTAGGGAAAAAAGTTTCCCCCCCCCAAAGCATCTTTATTTTTTTTTTTTTCTTCTGGGTATTTTCCCTTTTGCCCTTTTTTCACATTTTTTCGAGGCTAAGAAACAATGTTCGGTTTTTTTTTAAAAAAAGTGGCGGAGTTAACCTGGCCGGTAAGGTCCCTTTTACCCCACGGAAACCCATTTAGGCATTTTGCCCACAGACCCAATGGGTTCCGGTGGGGGCCCCACAGCCCCTAAAATGCTTTTGGCCCAACGGGGGCCCAAATCACAAACCCTGAATATTCTTGGCATACACCAGGGAGGGGACTTGCCAAGGGGACAACAATACCTGCTGGTTGGCTCTCCATGGGGCGGGACACCGGACTTTATGCTGCACTTTTTTTAATGCAATTGCCGGGTGCTTGCCAGGTCTCTTAGTCCCTTTGGGAAAAAACCTATTCCCTTCCCACAAATTTGGTGGTTCGTTCAGCGGGGAAGTTTAAAGGGGCATCTGTGGTAGAAAATTGGCGTTGAACTAATTTTTGGATCCCTTCATCGGAATTTTTTCCCCCCAGTTTGGAAAATCCCAGAAATTACGGATCCAAACCCCCCCCTTTATTTTTGTACTGCGATGTCTATTAGGTGATAAATTTCCCCTGCCCCGGGGTAAAGTATCCACCTATAGGGAAGGGGTATGTGGTGTTCCAGTGCCTAGAGTATTTGGGTCATTTTTGGGCAAATTTGATCAAGCAATTAGCCAATCCCTATCTCCTCCCGGGCCGGGATCGAAAAAAATGGCTAATTAGGCCGTACTGGGCTGTGTGCATATCCGAATCTTTTTGGGTTTTATTTCTTTTGCTAAACCATGTATGCGGTGGTTTTTTTTTCCGGGTTCATGTATTCCCATAAAGGGCAATACTTTCTGACATGCAAGTCCGGGGCACCTCGGGCCCGTTTGAAATGGTTTTTCATGGCCCCATTTTGGGTTTCCTTCTATTGACAAGGTAGCGTCGTCACAGGACTTGGTAGGCCCCTCAAACCCGGGGTTCCAACGCTTTCCGGGAGTGTTTTTTTAAGGGTACACCTGGTCGCCTGGCTTCAATGTGTGAGCCCCATTTCGGCTCAGGATCGGCAAAGAAAAAAAACATTTTTCCATGCACCTTTAGTTGGTTGTAATTTTATCCAAAATTTGGAGACTATCACATCCAAATTTGGCAAGTTTGGGGAAAGAACCCCCCTGCTTGGGGGCGCCCCCAAACAAAATTTCATATGGTGTTAATTTATTTTCCCCTGTGGGTGTTTTTTATGGGTTTTGACTACCTGCCCAGGATTATTTCCGAAGATGTACATTTCCTGCGGTGGGAAACTGCAGCCTGTCAAAACCCGGGGGGCCCCCCAAAATTTCCTTTTAAAGGTGGTCCATAGCTTTGGCACTCTGGTGGGTGGGGGGGGAAAGGAGATTTAGGAAATAGGATTATGCCCTTGGTAAAAAACATTTTTCTCCAATTCCATAATCTTCCCCCCTAGCTTTGCTCCTCCTTTTCCCAACCCCTTTTTTGTCTTCTTCCCCGGCATTTCCTGTGCTTCTTTTGGGCATCAAAGGGGAAAAAGGGTTTACGACTTCCATCCACAAAAAATTCAAAGTCAGGTTTTGCAATGGAGCAGTAGTATTTTGGGAGTGGGGGACATTCTGTTTTTAATGGTTTTGTACATCATGACAAAGATTTCCTCACTAGTTTCCCCCTTCCTCCCCCCCTTCTGAAATTTAAGATTCAGAGAATACCTTTTGGGAAAGTTAAAGTGTGGGGCATCAAAATTTGCACTGGCTTGACTTGCGTGCTGCCCCGAGATGTTTCATCTGGACCTGATTTGTACTAGGTAATGATGATGGTAAAAGGTAAGTGATAGTCTAAAAGCTATTTCTGTTTCCTTTTTCAGATTAGTAAACCCCCGCTACTGCCTGACACATGGGGGCACCCCTTTCTACCGGGGCTAGCGTCTGAATAAATCCCAAAGGACGACGCCTGCGATTCCCCCCCTTGGGTGAGCCGCCGTGGGGCGTCGATGCACCCTGCCACAAAGAGGAAAAAAAGCTCGCACAATCAGGGACTGAAGAGCTTGGGCCTGAGAATAGCCTCCCCAACAGAGAAAAGGGCTCCTTTGCCTCGTGGCAGGCAGAAGGTGTCTGTTTGTGCTTCATACATTCTGCATGAACTGCTTTTGCTGCATTCAAAGGTACTTTTAAGTTAGGTAATTTACACCCTGGTTTTACTGTAAACCTAAAGGTTGGGACAGGTAGACATCCTAGTCCCGTTTGGATCTTGCCCTAGGACATTTTTGGGGCCTCTGAAATAAGATTTTTCCTCCCCTATCCATAAACTGCCCCTTCGGGTTTCTTGTCAAATGGCCAATAACCTAGACTTCCCAAAATTGGATCTGAAGGGGTTTTTTAAAAATTTCGGTGCCATCTGGGGATATTTGAATTAGCTTCTAGTGTGGTCAAAAATACTGCCCCCAAAAAATTTGTCTGCCCCCTCTGAAATCAAAATCCGTGTAAAAATTATGGGCCCCAATTTTTTTTCTTTTAGGGGTACAGTGGTGGTAATTCTTTTTAATCCCCTTTCCTGGATACAACAAAAAATCTGTTTAAAACTAAACTCTCGGGGAAAACTTTTTTTTGATACAGCCTAAGGGTCCAGTGCCCCAGGGTTATGAGTGGGACCCCGTAGTGTTATAGGGACAAAAGTGGGGCCTGGCCACTGCCTGTCCCCTTCATGCTGCTGTCCCGTCCTTTTAGGGTCCCTGCCTCTCCTTTTCTCTCTCTCATCCTCTTTTCCTTTCTACAGCACGTTTCATGTGGCCCCTTTTTTTTTGCAATAAAAACATTGGGGCCCCCCGTCTGGTTACCCCTTATTCCCCCCAACTTTATTGTGAACCCACCTTCTTTTCCTTCATACAACTTGCATTTTGCTATCTTCCACTTTTCTTGATCTATCTCCACTCCCCTTGCTTTTTCTAAGAGAGCTTTGCATCTTTTTGTGGATCTCCCCCTCGGACAACATAATTTAAGTTTTCTCCACTCGGGATTCTTCCTCAGGGAAGTCCTTATCATTTCTCTCCTTATGGTCGGTGGCAATGTCTTCCCTACCCCATGCCCTCCTAATTCTAAAAACCAAATTCATTCACAGTCTCATCCTTCTCTGCTGCCCCGGGGTGAGTTTTCCCCTTGGTTGTCGTTTTCCCCCAGAATATTGCCAACCCCTGACAAAAAAGTTACTCCTGTGCCTCATTCTTATGTCTGTGGGGGATGAGGTGGTTCCGTTCTAATTTAATGTGTTCTGGGGGAATTTTAAGTCTACACAGTCCGCTATGTCTCCCATCTGCTCGTAGGTACCCGTAACAAATCATTTAAAACGGGTAAACCCCAGAGGTGAGTACCTTTGGGGTTGGGGCACTTTGCAAGTATACATCTTTCGGCAGCTGCCCCATGGTTTTAAAACCTCATACCCCCCGTTTGAGTTGCCTTTGGCATTCGGTTATTTGGGTCAACAGGGGTTTTTATTAATGCTCCCTTTCTACTATGGCCGATGGGCCCGTTGTTTCTGGTCAGGCCCCCCCACCTAAACATGTATCCCTCCCGTTGGGTTTGTTGACCGCAAAGGTGGGTCCACACCCGGTTTTTTACCTCGGGGCGGCATTTGGGTACGGGGGGTGTCTATCTTTTTTAATTCAGGGGGACTGGCTATCATATTTTCGGGGGTTTTTAATATATCCACCCTCCCTTTTACTGAACTGTCAACACCAACCTTGTTCCACATTTTTAGTTTTTGGAGCAGACATTCAACTTGGGCTCCCACCTCTACTTTACCCCCCCCGTTTTGTTTTAAAAACTCTTTGCCCTGTCTTTGGGTCTAACGACTCTGTCTGGGGATCCGAAAAAATTTAGGATTGGGCCAACCTTTGACTGCCTCCTTTCCATAAAACATGGAGAGGGATTTAAACTCGGGGCCTCCGTAGGTTTTTACTTTGCCTGTCCCAGATCCCTTTTCTCCCCGATCCCCCCAGTTGGACGTTCCCAAACAAAGATCCCCTGGATCCTTCCGGGACCTAATTTGGGTCCCATCATCTGGGGAAGATAGGATCGAGAATACTTGGTCCGATCTGGACTGCACATGTAGTATATCCTCCAAGCAATATATATAATGCTACTAGGATGATACCTGTTACAGTCACAATGTCAAACCACACTCCGGAACCCACGCAGTCCTAAGATACTTTTACCGTATTCTTATTCCCGTTTATCTGGCCCACCTTTCGAATCGTGTCCCAGACTATTCATCGATAGTCAGGCTCATACAATCAAACCTAAAGACAGGATGGACTCGACACCCAAGAACCTTCAGTCCCTAATCCTGTCCCTTATTCTCTTATTCCCGACACAGACTTGCCACTTAGTTTGTCACATTCCCGGGTTTAAGCATAAGATCATGCCCCTTCTTTCAGAGTGCAGACACGTCTTAGTTCGGCAATCCCCTTCCCTAATTTAACAAACAAATGACAGCCTTATGCTTTCATACCAGTCATACTTTCACTCAGCAAGTAGGTCAAGGTTCTTTGTCCTGCAAGGGGACCCACTACATAGGTATACCTCTCTTATATCCTGGACTCGGACCAATGGGACATAGACTCGGGGAAGACATGGAGTAAATAAGAGCTTAATAAATAAACGCTCTTACCTGGCCAGGTTTTGTCCGTGCGTTCCTTTGGTCAGATTCCCTGCGTTGCTTCGAGATCCAAGGATTGTGGGTGATACATAATAGGTGTGGGTCCCTGTTCGGGGAACCAGCTGATAGGTTCTTCCTTTTGGAGATCCTCTAGTTGCTGAGTGAAACCCAATTGTTATGGCTCCAGACCCCGGACGCCTGGGCCTGCTACCACCTCTATCAGATATAGATACAATAAGTCAGTATCCACACAAGACAGGGTGAGCGCTTGATCAAAGAAGAAGTATTTATTATTATGGCAGTGAGTTTATAT
Organism: Phyllomedusa bahiana; assembly: GCA_025379985.1. Lineage (NCBI taxonomy): Eukaryota > Metazoa > Chordata > Amphibia > Anura > Hylidae > Phyllomedusa > Phyllomedusa bahiana. Next base: position 30,051 of record JAODAL010011519.1, read on the forward strand.
AGACTTGATTATGTTTCGTGAGTGGCATGCGCAGTCAGCCGGAGCACAAAGTGATACTTTTACTGCTTACATTGAGATAACATACATAGCTAAGTTCTGTTACAATTTCAAGGTCCTGCAGCATAAGCAAGAGTTAACAAATTGTATCTTGAAACGAGTCCATGAATTGTATCCTTTTGGTGTCAGAACGGGAAAATTATTTCTTGCTTTAACCCTTAACTTGACATGGGTTTATACTCATCTATATAGCTCTTGTATGTTGCTAAGATGCAAACCACCTACCTGTGATATTCTTTCAGCCTACGGGTCCACATACTGTTCATGGTCATACCTGACATTTATTTTAGGTATCCATACCTATATTTTGATCTTAATAAAATTTGGATTTTTTTAAGCCATATTTTGCTCTCATGCATCTGCCATTGTTCCTATTGTTATTAAAGACTTTGGGCCTCATGTATGAAAACTGTCTAGGTCTAAAACTCACTTTGTTGCCAATAGCAACCAATCAGAGCACCACTTTCATTTTTCCAGAGCACTATATGAAATGAAAGGGGAGCTCTGATTGGTTGCTATGGACAACAAAGAGAGTTTTAGACCTAGACAGTTTTCATGCATGTGGCCCTTTGTCTGTCACTAAATGGGGGGTACTTAAGTAACAAAAAAAATCTTTGGGGTAGTATCAAGCCTTATGAAACACTAACAGACTCATGTTTGGGATATTTCTAGTATAAAATACTGTATCTGACTGTATCCTAATAATAAGTCAGTAACAGCCCCAGTGTGTTCACATCTTCACTATATACCTCATACCTTCTTTCTGAATGAGAATGAGAACACACAGTGCGAAAACAGATTCTGGAATAACGCTTGCACTGATGTCCGAGGATACGTTCACCTCATTCCCTGGCTACCAAATAGCAAAACTGCATCCACTTTGAATATGTATCTTCCCTACTGAGCGGAAAAACACTGAATCACAAATGGAAGTGTTGCTAATGTTATGTATTATGATTTGAATTACAGGATTTGGTGGTGAATTATAGGATTTATGGAGATTTACAGGATTTAGAAACCAATATTATGGGATTTGAATTGAGAAGCAGAAGATTTGTGCCCCATAGACCCGTCATCTAGTACAATAGGGTGGCAGATGAAACTAAGGTGAGAAGCACGTCTGTTTCCAGATAAAGCTACATCTCAGGGGGTAAAGGGAAAGTCATTCTGGCCTCAGGGTTTATTTTCTTGTCATTCAGTCATCAAACCAAAGTGTTTGTAGTATAAATCTACAATGACAAGTGAACTACAATCCCTCAAGTCACAATGGCCCCAGGATACAATATTGTCAGCATACAATGCTCTTTTCTGGGACATTGTATACTGTAACCGCACTCACCATACAATGTCACAGACACTGCTGATCTGCGACTCATGTGATTGATGGAAGATCCAGCCAATCATCATGAATAATGAATCAATTATCCCCCATTTGACGTACTGGTATGTCCTAATGCCAGTAAGGCCTCGTTCACACGGCTTATTTCGCCGCGGATTTGACGACGGATTGGCGATCGTCAATCCGTCGGCAAATCAGTCAGAAATAAGTCACAGCCTATTTTCTATTGATTTCAATAGAAAATACGGCTCGTCGTTCACACGACGCGTATTTCCGTGCCGGATTGCCGCCGCGGATTGACGACGGCAATCCGGACGGGAAAAACAATGTGCATGTCAATTATTTCCGGACGGATTCACCATCTACAATGATTGGAGATGGTGAATCTGTCGGGAAATCAGTTACAAATACGTGCCACACTTAGTGAAGCTTATTTGCAACTGATTTTCAACTGATTTCAGAACGTATTTACAATCGGCAATCCGATGCAAATACGTTCTGAAATAAGCCGTGTGAACGAGGCCTAAGGGTGATTTCACACAGTGCGGTTTGTGTGCGTTTTTGATGCGTTTTTTTTGATGCGTTTTTTGTGCAACAATGTATAGCACTAATTGTTGTGCCTTCCTGCACAAAAAACGCATCCAAAAAACGCATCAAAAAACGCACCGTGTGAAAGCACCCTAAGGTTATATGAAGCAAGTCGGCGCTATATGTGGTGGGTGTTGCCTGATTATTACAGCTGACCCCCGCCACTTATCGCAGGGAACAGGGCCGGCTCCAATACGCTTCTGTTTAGCCCTTTAGACAACTGCAGCAGATGTGACTTTGACGTCTCAATACCCTGTTTCCTCGAAAATAAGACAGTGTCTTATATGAATTTTTGTTCCTAAAGACGCGTTAGGTCTTATTTTTAGGGAATGTCTTATTTTTCCATGAACAAGAATTCCCATTTATTGTTGATCAAAAAAACTCAACATTCATTAATATACAGTGTTCGTGTCTTCCATCAAGAATTTCTTGTGACTCTGTTTCCTTGCACAACATTTACCGATCCCGGTATTTATGAACAAAAAGCAACATTTATTCAAAGACAGTCATGTCATCATCTTCATGAACATCATCAGATCTCTCCAAACCCTGAATTTCATGGTGAATTTCTTTTAGAATCATTGGCCTCAATCTCTCATTTCCAGCAAAAGCACTTTCCTTAAATCAGCACCTCTTATCCAGGTAGCCTCCCACACAAGGTAAGACCTATCTAAATGATCTGCTAACACTAATGTATGGCGTGGGGGGGCTGCAGCAATGTCTGCCGCTAGGTCTTATTTTCAGTGGAGGCCTTAAATGGAATATGTCACCAAATTTTTTTTTTTTGCTGATTAAATCAAGCCCCTGATCCATATGCTTTTCCTCTCAGTCGTTTTTATTTCCTGATAGTAGATTTCTCTATTCGGCCGTCTATATATGATTGTGGGGAAAAAATTCTTGCTTGCACTGCTTAAACAGCAGTCAGAGAGAAACATTACAGCAGCTTCATGCACATAGGATTCTTAAGACAGATTCTGTCCCATAGACTTGTATAGGAGAGTTTGCACTGTGAAGGGAGGGGAGAGGGGGAGCTGTGACATCTCCTCTTGTGACTGGTGTATCCTGTGTTATCTGTACACAATGGTGTCTCCTTTCAGTTTGATCCTGCTTTTACGGATAATGAGCACACTGCTGAAAAGCTCTCTAAACAGAACAGGAAGTGTCAGACCATTATTAGGCCTAGTGGCCAAAGTGAAAACTGCAGGACTTAAGAATTATTTAAAAAATATTGAAAGTGATCTGGAAAATTAAAAAAAAACATAACCAAAAATTCCTCCAAAATGTGTTTAACATAAAAATGTGAGTTAAACAATAAGTCATTTTTGATGACACATTACCTTTAATTGCTAAGCTTGAAAAAAATTGCACTAGGTTTTCGAGGAAACAGGGTAAGTGAGGAACGATTCTGCGCACCGTTCCTCACTCCAATTGGCCCCCCCCTACCCAACGAGTTTGCAGGGTACTGATCGGCTACCACAGCAGCAGGAAGCCTAAGGAAAGCTTTCATAACCGCCATGTAATCAATTCTATTATTTCCTGCCTCTGGCAGAAAGTAATAGACCCGCCATCATGGTAAACCTTTTAGAAATTTTTTTTTGCTTTTTCCCCAGTATATACATTTAGCGCTTTCTAGCTACAAAGCAACAATTCAGGCTCAGGTAAACCACTTTGAATGTGGTTTACTTGTTCCAGCAGTAATGTGCCTGGATTTGCCGTACTGAAGCTATAAATGTGTAGCTTCATACGGTTGTAGTGCAACACACCTCCAGCAGGCCCCCGTCTCAGGTGCATTACAAAGTGCTGCGGGCGCTCTGTAATGCGCCTGATATTGGGGTGCACCTGTTTAAAAATAGAGCGAACAGGGCTGTGCCAGATTTCGGACTGAAAAGACGCCAGATAGCAATGAGCACTCCATCAGGAGATATAGACCAGATCTGTAGCTATAGCAACCAGCACTGGCAGCCTATCAGGAGAGATAGAATAGGTCTGTAGCTATAGCAACCAGTGCTGGCAGCTTATAAGGAGAGATAGAACAGGTCTGTATCTATAGAGACCAGCACTGGTAGCCTATCAGGAGAGATAGAACAGGTCTGTAGCTACAGCAGCCTGAGGAGCTGATGCAGCCCATACAAGAGGGGATATCTAGGAATAGGTAGTACTGTATACTGTCAATGGACACATATTGCAAAGTGACTTGTTTTCTCCAGCTCTTTAACATAAAAAACAAATCTTGTAGTGCGACAACCCCTTTTACCCCTTAACGACCCTGGGCGTATGAGTACGTCCCAGGGCCGCTAAGGGGCTTTGCAGGGAGATCGCTCGGCGACCCCCCCGCACAGCCGCCGGGTGTTAGCGGCTAATCGCCGCTAACACCCGGCAGTAACAGCGCCGGCGAGTGGCTTTCCCCCCGCTGGCGCTGTTTTAACCCATCAGACACCGCGGGGAAAGATAAACCGCGCCGTCTGAAATGAACGCCGATCGGTGCCGAGCACTGATCGTTACGGTTAGCGGCATCAGCGCTGCAATGCTGCGCCGATCCGACACGGTGGTGGTGAGCCCTGTGAAGGCTCCCGTCACTTACACTGGCCGGTTTGCCCCACCGCCATCTTTGTACACCCTAATGCAGTGCCTAAATGTTACAGTAAAAAAAAAAAAAAAAAAAAGTTTTAAAGTACAAAAAAAGCATTAAAAGTTCAAATCACCCCCCTTTCCCCATTTTACAAATAAAATCATTAAAATAATAAAAAAAGTTACACATATTTGGTATCGGCGCGTCCGAAAAAGATCGATCTATAAAAATATAACATCATTTATCCCGTACGCTGAACACCGTAGAAGAGAAAAATTCCAAACGCCAAAATTGCATTTTTTGGTCATTTTATGTCACTCAAAAAATGGAATAAATATGATCAAAAAAGTTGCATGCATTCCAAACTGCTAGCGATAAAAAGTACACTTCAGCCCGCAAAAAATGCCCCCTCACTGACGTCCGTAGGTGTTAGAACAAAAAAGTTATTGGTCGCACAAAATGGCGCCGTGGCGCAAATTTCAAAAATAGAAAATGTTTGGAATTTTTTTACGGTACCAAAACGTAACAGAAAGCCTACATGTTTGGTATTACCGGATGTGTAACAACCTGAAGAATACAGATAACACATTATATTTACTGAAGATTGAACGCCGTAAAGGCAAAACCCCCGTAAACATGGCGAAAATACATTTTTTTTCACAATTTGTCCCACTTGGAATTTTTTTGCGGTTTCCCAGTATATTCTATAGTAAAGTGAATAACACCATTAGAAAGTACATCTTGTCCCGCAAAATAAAAGCCCTCATGTGTCTATGGAGGTGGAAAAATAAAAAAGTTATGGCTCTGGGAAGGCGAGGAGGGAAAAACGAACGTGTCACCAAAAAAAAAAAACCTGGGTCCTTAAGGGATTAACTAATGGCCTGAGATTTTTGCAGCAGATTTTCACTTTGCCGCGGGTCTCACAGCTGTATTGAATTTGGATTAGCCCCATTTTAAACGTGCAGACTGCAATGTGCCATCATTGTATCCAGTGACATGATACCCACACTGTATGACGCTATTTATACAGAGTACATGTCCTATCACAAAACCCTGTTATGTGTAAAGAAGGGAGCACACAAATTATTATGCCCTGGAGGAAGCATGCTGGTTGTTGTTATGGGCAGTCACTGTGGCTGCCATCACTGGGGAACAAATATTACAGGTTTGGAGAGCAGGGGTCAAGTATGGAAACATCTGCGTGAGGTATCACGTCCCCACAATGATATCCGCTACTCGTCAGATCAGCCGCATCCACCCAGCTGCAGGTGTGCACTCTATCAAAGCAGCTGCCCTGCAACATCTCTGCCTGGTAACAGCTGACGTCATTCAACAGGACAGTACTCAGCCAATAGCTCAGCTTCTTGAATATTTGAGCCCGACTTGACTGAGAAGAGCGCTGCTATTGGTGGAATACACTGAGCGCTGCTATTGGCTGAGAGCAAAGCAACTAATTCCACGTGAGGACACTTCCGGCCGAGAAGGTAATTACCGGGGATTCCCGGCGACTGCGGGCGAGGTAGGCGGGGCCCCGGCGGGGGGTGTACATACTATAGTGCACCGTGTATACTGATACAGCCATGTGTGCACCCTGTATATACTATTACAGCATCTAGTGACCTGTGTGCACCCTGTATATAGACTATTACAGCATCTAGTGACCTGTGTGCACCCTGTATATAGACTATTACAGCATCTAGTGACCTGTGTGCGCCCTGTATATAAACTATTACACCATCTAGTGACCTGTGTGCGCCCTGTATATAGACTATTACAGCATCTAGTGACCTGTGTGCGCCCTGTATATAGACTATTACAGCATCTAGTGACCTGTGTGCGCCCTGTATATAGACTATTACAGCAGCTAGTGACCTGTGCGCCCTGTATATAGACTATTACACCATCTGGTGACCTGTGTACGCCCTGTATATAGACTATTACACCATCTAGTGACCTGTGTGCGCCCTGTATATATACTATTACAGCATCTAGTGACCTGTGTGCGCCCTGTATATATACTATTACAGCATCTCGTGACCTGTGTGCGCCCTGTATATATACTATTACAGCATCTCTTGACCTGTGTGCGCCCTGTATATAGACTATTACAGCATCTAGTGGCCTGTGTGCGCCCTGTATATAGACTATTACAGCATCTAGTGACCTGTGTGCACCCTGTATATAGACTATTACAGCATCTAGTGACCCGTGTGCGCGCTGTATATATACTATTACACCATCTAGTGACCTGTGAGCACACTGTATATAGACTATTACAGCATCTAGTGACCTGTGTGCTCAGTGTATATAGACTATTACAGCATCTAGTGACCTGTGTGCGCCCTGTATATAGACTATTACAGCATCTAGTGACCTGTGTGCGCCCTGTATATAGACTATTACACCATCTAGTGACCTGTGCGCCCTGTATATAGACTATTACAGCATCTAGTGACCTGTGTGCTCTGTGTATATAGACTATTACAGCATCTAGTGACCTGTGTGCGCCCTGTATATAGACTATTACAGCATCTAGTGACCTGTGTGCTCTGTGTATATAGACTATTACAGCATCTAGTGACCTGTGTGCGCCCTGTATATAGACTATTACACCATCTAGTGACCTGTGTGCGCCCTGTATATAGACTATTACACCATCTAGTGACCTGTGTGCTCCGTGTATATATACTATTACAGCATCTAGTGACCTGTGTGCCCTGTATATATACTATTACACCATCTAGTGACCCGTGTGCGCCCTGTATATAGACTATTACAGCATCTAGTGACCTGTGCGCCCTGTATATATACTATTACACCATCTAGTGACCCGTGTGCGCCCTGTATATAGACTATTACACCATCTAGTGACCTGTGTGCGCCCTGTATATAGACTATTACACCATCTAGTGACCTGTGTGCGCCCTGTATATAGACTATTACACCATCTGGTTGGTGAAACACTGTGTGCGCCCTGTATTATAGACTATTACAGCATCTAGTGACCTGTGTGCGCCCTGTATAAAACTATAGATAGACCTGGGGAAGGATTAGGACTTCCCTTATAGCATTCCATAGTGACCTGTGTGCGCCCTGTATATAGACTATTACACCATCTAGTGACCTGTGTGCGCCCTGTATATAGACTATTACAGCATCTAGTGACCTGTGTGCGCCCTGTATATATACTATTACACCATCTAGTGACCTGTGTGCGCCCTGTATATATACTATTACACCATCTAGTGACCTGTGTGCGCCTGTATATAACTATTACAGCATCTAGTGGGGGACCTATGATACGCCCTCTATATGTGGGGATATTACATTACATCTAGTGACCTGTGTGCACCCTGTATATAGACTATTACATCATCTAGTGAGCTGTGTGCTCCCTGTATATAGACTATTACAGCATCTAGTGACCTGTGTGCGCCCTGTATATAGACTATTACAGCATCTAGTGACCTGTGTGCGCCCTGTATATAGACTATTACAGCATCTAGTGACCTGTGTGCGCCCTGTATATAGACTATTACAGCATCTAGTGACCTGTGTGCACCCTGTATATAGACTATTACAGCATCTAGTGACCTGTGTGCACCCTGTATATAGACTATTACAGCATCTAGTGACCTGTGTGCACCCTGTATATAGACTATTACAGCATCTAGTGACCTGTGTGCACCCTGTATATAGACTATTACAGCATCTAGTGACCTGTGTGCACCCTGTATATAGACTATTACAGCATCTAGTGACCTGTGTGCACCCTGTATATAGACTATTACAGCATCTAGTGACCTGTGTGCACCCTGTTATATAGACTATTACAGCATCTAGTGACCTGTGTGCGCCCAGTATAATACTATTACAGCATCTAGTGACCTGTGTGCTCCCTGTATATAGACTATTACAGCATCTAGTGACCTGTGTGCGCCCTTGTATATAGACTATTACACCATCTAGTGACCTGTGTGCGCCCTGTATATATACTATTACACCATCTAGTGACCTGTGTGCGCCCTGTATATAGACTATTACACCATCTAGTGACCTGTGTGCGCCCTGTATATATACTATTACAGCATCTAGTGACCTGTGTGCGCCCTGTATATAGACTATTACAGCATCTAGTGACCTGTGTGCGCCCTGTATATATACTATTACAGCATCTAGTGACCTGTGTGCGCCCTGTATATAGACTATTACAGCATCTAGTGACCTGTGTGTGCCCTGTATATAGACTATTACAGCATCTAGTGACCTGTGTGCGCCCTGTATATAGACTATTAAAGCATCTAGTGACCTGTGTGCGCCCTGTATATATACTATTACAGCATCTAGTGACCTGTGTGCGCCCTGTATATAGACTATTACAGCATCTAGTGACCTGTGTGCGCCCTGTATATATACTATTACAGCATCTAGTGACCTGTGTGCACCCTGTATATATACTATTACAGCATCTAGTGACCTGTGTGCACCCTGTATATATACTATTACACCATCTAGTGACCTGTGTGCACCCTGTATATAGACTATTACACCATCTAGTGACCTGTGTGCGCCCTGTATATAGACTATTACACCATCTAGTGACCTGTGTGCGCCCTGTATATATACTATTACACCATCTAGTGACCTGTGTGCACCCTGTATATATACTATTACACCATCTAGTGACCTGTGTGCGCCCTGTATATAGACTATTACACCATCTAGTGACCTGTGCGCCCTGTATATATACTATTACACCATCTAGTGACCTGTGCGCCCTGTATATAGACTATTACACCATCTGGTGACCTGTGTGCGCCCTGTATATAGACTATTACAGCATCTAGTGACCTGTGTGCGCCCTGTATATAGACTATTACAGCATCTGGTGACCTGTGTGCGCCCTGTATATAGACTATTACAGCATCTGGTGACCTGTGTGCGCCCTGTATATAGACTATTACACCATCTAGTGACCTGTGTGCGCCCTGTATATATACTATTACAGCATCTAGTGACCTGTGTGCGCCCTGTATATATACTATTACAGCATCTAGTGACCTGTGTGCGCCCTGTATATATACTATTACACCATCTAGTGACCTGTGTGCGCCCTGTATATATACTAATAAAACCATATAGTGACCTGTGTGCGCCCTTTATATAGTCTATTACAGCATCGAGTGACCTGTGCGCCCTGTATATAGACTATTACAGCATCTAGTGACCTGTGTGCGCCCTGTATATAGACTATTACAGCATCTAGTGACCCGTGTGCGCGCTGTATATATACTATTACACCATCTAGTGACCTGTGTGCGCCCTGTATATAGACTTACACCTTCTAGTGACCTGTGTGCACCCTGTATATATACTATTACAGCATCTAGTGACCTGTGTGCGCCCTGTATATATACTATTACACCTTCTAGTGACCTGTGTGCACCCTGTATATATACTATTACAGCATCTGGTGACATATTGACGCTGGTGTGATAACCATACATCTGTGTCTCGTGTCTGAGCGTTGCTGCTGATGTGCGGGGAGCACTGATTCGTAGGCAGCCGGATTCTTATCATCATTGTGGGTAGATTTCTATCTGAGGTCGCTGTGATATCTGATGTATTAGATTAGTGCAATCAGTTCTGTATGAATAGGACTGTGTATGGAGTCATCAGATAGAAGGTGCTATACAGTGAAGGAAATCATTATTTGATCTCTTGCTGATTGTGTAAGTTTGCCCACTGACAAAGACACAGACAGTCTATAATTTTATTGTTAAAATTAACCTACCATTAAAATTATAGACTGTTCGGGTCTTTGTCAGTGGACAAACTTACACAATCAGCAATGGATCAAATAATTATTTCCTTCACCGTATCTTAGAACTAAGCAGATGCTAAATATTTGCAGGTCAATATTATGTATGAAATAGCCAAGATAATTGTCTATAAAATGATGGTAGTCTCACGTTGAAAGCTGTAGTGGATGATGAGATATGGAGCCTGAAAGTCAAACGTTCAAAATATTGTTACCCTTTTGCTTGTCAGTGTAAAATATATTTTTTGGATACAAATTTAGAACACAAGAAACTTAAAATTGTAAATATGCAAAATGCTGGGTAAACGGTTTTCAACAAAAACATCCTGAATAACATTTGTGGAGTCTCTGAATTTGTTCTGAGAAATAGTATTGCCTCCATCAGATCCTGCATACATGACCTCACATCTGATCTCATTATTTCCAGGCTAGAGAACGGCCTCTCTACACTAACTTGGGTTGGTGGCAAAGTGGTGACCACATGGGCAACATCTCTAACAATGTAATGGTATAAAGGAATTGCCTCAGTCACAGTCAGGTCTGATGAACGATTGAACACTGTTTCTTTGAAAGCAAGTGAAAATTTTAGCTGAAGTCCAGTCAATCTGTTTGCTATGGGAGCGGAGTCTTCTTCTCCCCTGCGGTAATGCTTTGCCTGCTCCAGATCATCAGTAACACTCCTCATGTGATGAGGCTGAAGTTATGGGAGCAGTAGCACTGGCCGGACCCAATTCATCTTGCTCTTGCAACTGCATTGAACTGTTGTCTGGTCTCTGCAGCCTGAGCCACAGGTCTTCTTGTCTCAGTAACCTTTGAGAGTAGAGCGCCCTGTAAAACTGAGTCGGGAGAAGCGCGACAGCCGGTGGAGTCCTGTATGTATTTTCCCTGCTCAGTGTAATGGGTTGTTCCATCTATTACTTTGTTGACATATCCATAGGATATTATTAAAAGAAGTAGCACCAACTTCAGTTTGCAGTTCAAGGACGCAGTGGTCTGGACACGGACCTCCCCGCCCCTATTCATGCAGCGTTAATTCAGTTCATCAGACCACAACCTTTTTGGGGAAAAAAAAAAGTGCAAGCCGATCTGTGACACGGCTGCTGGAAGCATAGTGAAGGCTTCCACAGCCGCTGTGTTTAGGTTTGTGCTATTACCTGCCCCCCCAAAAAATCACTCTAAAAGATGAGATTCACACGGCATATTTTTTTCCTCAGAATAATAGTGTGCAGTACGCAGCAGAAATTTGTGAACAACCTTGGATTTCTGCCACGTATTTCACTTGTTACTAAACACAGATTTAAACTCATTTTAAGAATAATTTCCAATAGGGCTAATCCATGTCTTACGCATTTCCGGCATTTAAAACACACAGAGAATTGATCTGTACCTGCCTAACGATAGATGTTCCCATTCAAACCAGTGCGACGCTTTACATGTGTCTTTCCATGTGCATTTAGATGTGTGAAATACAGAAAACATTTGTTTTATACATAAAAATGCCCGTGGGGGAAAAAAACACTACGCGAGCCATAGTGATATATAGTGCCACGAGAGAAAGCAGTGTAACGGTAGGTAGGGAGTTTTATATTTCCAGATTTACTTCCAGGTAATACCCGGTTTCAAATCACTTACTATACCAATTTTTTTTTTAAACCTAATGGGTCACAAATCAAAAATTTCCAGAAAAAGCAAAAACATTATACTTGAAATGTAACCTTTTACTTATTGTTCTTAAACAACACTCACATAGAAGAGCATTAGGGTGATCCTTTCGAAATATCTTTCCCTTCTATAGCCCTTCCTAGAGTTGGAGGATTGACCCCAAAAAGGGAAAGAAAATGCTCTTCACGATCGGGTTGTATACATCCATATGTCTGCTATATCAAATGTACCTATGTTATATACCTTGTGTGCGCGTTGGAATACGAAAGGGGTTTTGTAGCTTGAGCCACTGATAGGTGGGGCTGCCCTTTTCGGGACGGTTTCTCCAGCTCTAGGAAGCAATATGCCTGCTGTTGGAAGAACGTACTGTGCGGCGGGGAATACTCTGGGAAATCATAGCACTTAATGAGTGCTATAATTTTACTGTATTTGCGGCGCATACTTCGGCGTGTAAATGCGCTGCAATGTGCTTGAAGTACGCCCCACACATACGCCTTGTGAACAAAGCCTTATGGGCATACAAGATGAATGTAAAATAAATAGAAACTATTGTGTTGTATCTCCTCAGGAAAAGGGTAGAAGTCTACCACTGAAATGAAAAATGGCGGCTCTCTGTCCTCCACCTTCTCCGGCTGTAGCCAAGACTCTGATCACTATTGATGGTTACTCACCACTTTTAGCGGCTACCTTTGCCTACTGGGACAACATTTTGGGACCTCGTGTAAGGCATATCTGGGCCCCGAAGACAGAGGACGTTGTGCTGAGCGATGGAGAAATTACCTTCTTGGCAAACCACACGCTGAACGGCGAAATCTTGAGGAATGCGGAAAGTGGGGCCATTGATGTGAAATTCTTTGTCCTTGCAGAAAAGGGAGTGATCATCGTGTCTCTTATATTTGATGGTAACTGGAACGGCGATCGGAGCACGTACGGCCTCTCGATCATCCTGCCGCAAAGCGAACTGTGCTTCTACCTGCCGCTGCACAGGGTCTGCGTGGCTCGCCTTAAACACATCATCAGGAAGGGACGGATATGGATGCACAAAGTAAGTGTATGCGTGAATGGCAGGATTTGTGGCAGTGCTTGCTGCTAAAAAAACAGAGAATTTTACAATTCAACAAAATAAGAGTCTCCAATCATCAGAATCTAAAGCACAATTTTCAATGGAGTACGGAAATAATCAACAAATGTAACTATAATGGCACAAATTTAAAGGGGTTTTCCAAGACTTTTAGGGGCCGTTCACATGGCTTATTTCGGCGCAGATTGGCGCCATACTGTGCGCTGTATTTGCGCTGCAGTACGGTTCCAATCCGTCGCAGTAATTACGGTAATCCACTGCTCTCATAGAGAACGGTGGATTCCGTCGCTCCTCCCCGCTCGGCGAATCCGCCGGGCGGGGAGAAAGTGACCTGCACATTATCCAGGCGCAATACGCGCCGTGGATAATGTAAGACTATGGGGCCGGCGGGCCGCGCCCCCGCCCCGCATCCACCCCTTATTCAAGCCGGAATTGCGAGCGCAATCCGGCTCGCAATTACGGCTTGAATAAGCCGTCTGAACACTGGCTTAAAGTCCTCCCTAAAACCTATCACTGCATTAAAATAGTAAATGAACCCATACTCTTCCATCACCTTCATTACATAGCTCCAGTGTCGTGTGTCCCCTCCTCCTTCATTGATGATGTCATGTTCATGGATCACATGATTCTGCAGCCAATCACTGGCCTCTGCCTACATGGTGTACATGCTGGCATGTGGCTGCTGACCATCACTAATTCCAGAACATGGAAAATCCTCCAGCACTCAAAAATGATATAAAGTAAAAATGCACTTTATTTCTTCATATTTAGTAAAACTTGTTTAAAAATCCAAAATGCATATGTCTACGCGTTTCGAGCCTACTCAGAATGGCTCTTGATCGTGACCTTGGCTCGAAACGCGTAGACATATGTATTTAGAATTTTTAAACAAGTTTTACTTAATGTGAAGAAATAGTGAGTTTTTTAAATTTCTATCATTTTTGAGTGGTGGAGGATTTTCCATGTTCTGGAATTAGTGATTACCGCTTCATCCGGATGTTCTCTCCGTGCACCATGGACACACACGGGTGTTGATTCCGCTGAAGGACGGACTGTGACTAAACAAAGTGGGTGAGCTGATTTTTCGTCTATTTTTTTTCCTGATGCCAGAGATTGGTTGCAGCAGCATCATGTGATCTATGATCGTGATATAATCAGTGAGAGGCGACAGAAACCCTGCCAGAGCTGGAATGGTGGCTATGGAAGAGGTAAGTATGGGTTGATTTTCTGTTTTAGCAAAGTGGTAGGGAGGTTTTTAAGAGTCTTAGAAAACCACTTTATAGAGGCTTTTAACATGCAGGGACAGATCATTGAAGACTTTTTCTAAGTGCTTTGCTTTGTTGATTTTTCTTTGATCAGGAGATAAAGAAGATTTTATCTCCTCTTAGGGTACATATGTTTCTCTGGCTACGACCATCTCTATCCACCACCTCTTTCTGTTCTTGCCTCTCATTTCTCAATGCTGTCGTCCGTCATTCATTCGGACCATGATGAGTCACCACCTGCAGTCTTTAGGAACGGACTTTGGCAACCTCTCATTTAGCTAAGTAAACACCCAGTAGAGATCTGCAGCCTTGTATAATACACTTTACAAATCTTTTCACATGTCAGTGTAACAGCAGAGCTGATGTGTCATTCTCTGCTATAGACCCGCCCACAGCCTGAACAGCATGTGTGATTCTAAGGCCCAGTTCACCTGGCCAGCGCATACTTCCCACATTGCGCTGGCCCGGCCACCATTCACTCTCTCGTTCCCCGGCGCGTAAGCTTCTCTTTAGCAGCGCACAGTATGCGCTGGGGAATATGCTGTGAAATCACAGCACTCAAGGAGTGCTATGATTTTACAGTATTTACAGGGTATTATGGGAAAGGAGCTGAGAAGCTCAAGCGCCCTCTATTGGATGTTTTGGGGTTTTGCAGAACGATACCGGCTGGCTGGGTGGGAAGCAATAAGTGGCTCAAAAAGGGGAATATCTCTCCTTGGGGAGAGCAGACTAGAGGTGTGTTGAGCTTTGAATTGCCCTTCACTAAGCATTTGCATATCACAGCTATCTGCAGATTGGGTGATGCCGGCTTGACTGATATCCCTTTTGCTGTCTAAAGACTCAGTGGGTTCAAAGCAAATTGAGGATTTGTTACATCCTATAGAGGGCGCTTGAGCTTCTCAGCTCCTTTCCCATAATGCCATGTGATATGCAGATGCTTAGTGGAGGGCAAAAAGGCAATTCAAAACTCCACAGAGCTATATGGTGCTCTCCCCCAAGGAGAGAGATTCCCCTTACAGTATTTACAGGACATACTTCGGGCACATTACAGCACAGTTATGCACCACAAATACACTGTGTGAACACCCCCCTAATGCTGGCTGTGGCTGTAAAACTGCATGGTGAGATAATAAAACATTTCAATAGAGATGAATATGTCCGAAATCCCAGCTATAAATGTTGGAAATACCTCATTCAAGTGACAGCCACAAAAAGCTAAACAAGGAATGGTCCTGCCCAATATAGATGGATTGGTATCCGGGGGGAGGATGGATTTTTTTTCTGTGCTGAGGTACTTGAAATATGTAATCCAGGCATATGACGAAACAAGGAGGAGTGTAAGTAAAAAAACAAAGCATGTTAGGGCGTGAGGTCAGAGGCAGTGACTAAAGGAGAAGAGGCAGCGTATTTAACCTCCTTTAAAGAGGATGTATCGCTGCTTCAGTTGGTTTGTTCTCTTGAAGCTCGATGCTCTCATTTCCTGAAATCCAGGGGCGTTTCTTCCCCTCCCAGCTGGGTGTTTCTTAACATCATCCGCCCTTCTTTGCTCATGCTGGCTCCAATGTGTCCTCTCCCTATGCAGTCTTATTTTGTAAGAGCTGTTTACATACCACAGCCCTGCATTCAGTCTAAACAGTCTTCTATGAACTCAGAGCACTGATCTCTCACAGCTGGAGGTTTGCTACAATTGAATCCATCCAGAGCAGAGATCCGTCTTCCTTCCTGTTTAGGTTTACATAAGGCACCGTCGTACAATTCTGCTGTTTTCTGATTGTAGCAGTAGCTGCAGTGTCAATGAGGAGCAGTTAGCGGTATAGAGTTAAATTTTTGTCGGCCCCTTACACGCAGGAGCATTAAAGGGGTTGTCTCGCTACAAAGAATAGCTTTCAAATTGTAGGGAACACAAAATAAGGACATTTTCCAAATATATTGCTTTGTTCCTCTGTTTTCCCTAAGGAGATACAAGTGAATTTATGACCTCCCTGGCTATTTCAGTTCCCTCAGTAACTGACCTGTAAACAATTCTCCCCCTGCTGCTTGTTCAATGAGATAACAGTGAGTGAAGTCATCACACAGGTCTCTGCAGTGTCCTGTGCTGCTCAGCAGTAAAAAGCTTGATTTATGTAAAATAAACAGAACTGTAATTAGGGCCTTTGTTTTGGGGATCAGATAAGAAGTCCTGTTAGTAGTTTGAGAAGCTAATCTGATCTAATTAGCATCTGAAAGCACAGCAGGGCACAGAGCTGTACAAGCATGGAGCTGTATGCAAATGAGTCAGTCTGAACCAGGAAGTGACAGTATTTCATTCATGCATTCTCTGAAACTCTGAAGGGAGACAACTCCTTTAAGGCACCGTGGCACAATTCTGCTGTTTTCTGATTATAGAGACAGCTGCAGTGTAAATGAGGAGGCAGCTAGCTGTATAGAGTGAATTTGTTGTCGGCCCCTAATTCTGAGTGAGAGGCAGGAATGCAAGCTCCGTGAATACGGCCCTCTCAGGGCCAAACAGAATGTAAATTATTAGAGCCCTCCGCTAATGAACTGCAAGGAGTTGGGATCCGACCGTCACTGGAGAAGTTTTTTTTTACAGAAAACAGAGATAAGGAATACTGTGAAAACAAGGCTGATTGTGCAGCAGTTCCCCGTGCTCTGTCGGGTCACTGAGTTTCCCGATCACCTGACAGAGCAGGAGAATGCCCCTTGATTGCACTGTGGTCATGAACCGCAGCAATCGAAGGGTTAAGCATCGGGGAGCAGAGGTTTCCCCCTGCTCCCTGGCGCTTGCAGGAGCTGCGCTGGGAACAGGGCTGTGTAGAACGGGTGCAGCCAACCCCGATGTCTGGAGCGACGTCAAAAGACGTTTATGCAGATGAACGACCTGCACCGCCCGCCGTCAAGACGCTGGGCAGTCGTTAAGGGGTTAAAGAGGTTATCCAGTATATAAAGAAAGGGGGGAAAATGAAGGTACTTCTGGTCGGATTAAAAAAGAAAACCCTCATGTTCACCTTACTCGGTGTATAAAAGAAATATATATATATAGATAATGGTGGTCTGGCTGAACAAATTAAAAAAAAAAAAAAAAACCTGCATACATACCGTTCCCGTAGATCCTTTAAAGAGAACCTGTCACATAGCTTATGCCCCCCTTGCTGAGGACAGAACAAGCTAGTGACAGACCTGCTGTTTCCAGTGCTGTGTCCCTCATTCTGTAAGATGCTGGAGTTTTAGAGCATTTAATGCTCAAATCTGCAGTTTTCAGCCAGAAGAGTCATTCAGAGAGTGTTTTTTACAAACCCCGCCCATCTGATGCTAGCCCCGCCCACCTCAACTGAAACCTTTTACTTTGAATAGGTAGAAACATGTGAATAACTGTTAGTGGGCGGAGCTAGCCTTTGTGTGGGTGGAGCTAACACCTGCTCATGAATAAGATTTGAGGGGTAAATGCTCTAAAACGCCAGCATCTTACAGAATAAGGGACACAGCGCTGGAAACAGCAGGTCTGACACTGGCTTGTGCTGCCCTCAGCAAGGTGGGGCATAAACTATGTGACAGGTTCCCTTTAAGTGCTGGCTCTGTGCATCTCTCCCCGGTCTCCTGTTTACTCCCTGGCTGATCTGGACGTCTCCGCTGCAGCCGGTCATGTGCCTCTGCTTCTATCGCCGTTCACAGATGTTCACTTCTAAGGCTCCGTCCACATGACAAGTATTTCAAGCTGGAATCCGCACGGAAAGTAACCTCATCGTCATTGACCTCCATAGAACTTACATGTTGTGGTTCATACAGTCAATCTCCAAAAAAAATGGGAATCTCGCAAGAGAACAGAGAGAGTGACTATTAATCACTATACATATAGTGGTTCATACAGCGCATATTTTCTCCGTCGGTTTTAAAGAGTGAAAAAGAAACCTTAGACCATGTTCATTCTTCCGTCGTATTCCACATGCGGATCTGTGTCCAAAACCCTATAGACATGAATGGAGACTTCATTCTATGGGAATCCGCCGGGGGAAAAAACCCACCTCAAATCCACATGAAATACTCGTTGTAAACCGCCTCGGGGGCCGAGGTCTTCAATAGTAGAATCCGACGAATAAACTTTACCTGTCGTGATGTACCCGACCGGTGCTATAAAGCGGTGGCACATGACCACTCCAACCAATCCATGGCGGCAGCGATGAGGTCTCGCTGGCTGCAGCCATGAAGGGGAGGGACTCTGCAGTGCTGGAGTGGAGGCGAGGCGCCAGTGTTTTTGTTCACTTAAAGGGAACCTGTCACATAGGTTGTGCCCCCCTTGCTGAGGGCAGCACAAGCTAGTGTCAGGCCTACTGTTTCCAGCGCTGTGCCCCTTATTCTTTAAGATGCTGGAGTTTTAGAGCATTTACCCCTCAAATCTTATTCATGAGTAGGTGTTAGCCCCGCCCAGTTGAGGTGGGCGGGGCTAGCCTCAGGTGGGTGGGGTCTGAAAAAACTGACAATTAGAATGACTTTTCTGGCTGAAAACTACAGATTTGAGCATTAAATGCTCTAAAACTACAGCATCTTAAAGAATAAGGGACACAGCGCTGGAAACAGCAGGTCTGACACTGGCTTGTGCTGTCCTCAGCAAGTGGGGCATATATTACGGACAACCCTTTTTAAAGATTGAGAGCTGTTAAAGGGAACCTGTTGGTCGGGCAGCCTGAAATAGCTGCAGGTTACGCGGCCCCAACCTTGGTTTTTACCATGAAACACTGCGGCATTCCTGGGTAAAACAACATGTGAAGTTGTGTTGGGTGCGGGGAGAAGCCGCTGTGCCTGAGGGAGATGAGTCTGAGGGGCCTCTTTTTCTGATGGGCTTCTTCTGCCCGTCCGCTCAGCTATGTTAGCCTATAGGGAGAGAGTTGTCCGTTAAGCTGAGGGGGCGGAGAGAAGAAGCGCATGGGACGCCTCCACTCCTCCCCCCCCCCCCCCCCCCGCACATGGACGCCTCTCTTCCCTTTCCCCCACGAATGGGACGCCTCTTCAACCCCCCCCCCCCTTCCCCCACCCCGCGCCCCTGGGACGCCTCTCCACCCCCCCCCCCCTTCCCGGCGCATGGAGCCTCCTCTTCCCCCCACCCCCCCCCCCCCCTGCGCATGGGACCCCTCTCTGACCCCCACAACCCCCCCCCACCCTCCCCCGCGCATGGGACGCCTCTCCTCCCCTCCCCCGCGCATGGGACGCCTCTCCTCCCCTCCCCCGCGCATGGGACGCCTCTCTCCCCCTCCCCCGCGCATGGGGCGCCTCTCTCCCCCTCCCCCCGTGCATGGCGCGCCTCTTTCCCCCGCGCATGGGACGCCTCTCCCCCCTTCCCCCGTACATGACGCCTCTCTCCCAACCCTGCGCGCCTGGGACACCTCTCTCCGCCCTCCACCCCCCCTCCCCCCCCCTTTCCCCGGCGCATGGGACGCCTCTCTCCCCCCCCCCCCCCCCCCCGCCCCGTACATGGGACGCCTCTCTCCCAACCCCGCGCCGCATGGAGCCTATCTCCCTCCCCCCCCCCCCCCCCCCACCCCTGCGCCTGGGACGCCTCTCCCCCCCACCGCGCATGGGACTACCCGCTCCCGGGACAACTTCACTGGATGTTTTACCTGGGAATGCCGCAGCATTTCGGGGTAAAAACCACATGGTTGCGTCCGGGTAACCTGCAGCTATTTCAGCATAAAGTAGCTGACCGGTTCCTTTTTAATAAAACTTGTGGATTTGAAAATTGGACAGGACCATCTGCTCCCAACGTCATTGATGTCAGTGGAGCCTTATGGTGTCAGATCTGTTGCATTAACTTGTCCTACAAAAGAAAAATCGGTCTCTTTTAATTGCAGGGTTTTTTTTGTTTTGTTTTGCTGCGTATGCTTAAATTTCTACTACAAACCTGTCGTGTGAATGTACACTTAGGCCCGGTTCACACGGCTTATTGCCGGCGTAATTGCGGGGATGGATTTCGCCCTGCAATTACGCCGGCAGCCATGCAGCGGTGCAGGGGGCTGGCAGCTCGCAGGCCCCATAGACACACATTATTCACGGCGCGTAATATGGATGCAATCCGCCCCTGCAATAAGCCGTGTGAACACTGACAGACAAAAAAGAAACAGCTAATCACTGGAAAATAGACGTAAAACTTAACCTTTAATAATCTACTGAAACACGACTCTGAATAATTCATAATGTGCAGAAGTACAAGGGCTTCCACTGGACAGGAAAATAATGTACAAAACTCAAAGGTGAGGGTCAAACTCACCCTATTACTCCCAATGTTGTACACTGCATAGCAAACAAATCTGGGGACATCGTCCCAACAAGGACTGATGCTAACCATTAGATTGTGATTATATTGGGCCTCTGTTGTAATCAGGGAGCACCAGGGCTCAGTAGCTGAGGTTCCGCGTGGGGCTATCCTTGTCGGGACAATGTAAATATTTGTTTGCCAGGCAGTCTGCAGCATAGGGTGTAATAGGGGGAGTTTGAGTTTTGTACATAATTTTCCTGTCCAGTGGAAGCCTTTGTACTTTATGGTTTATTCAGAATCCGTATTTTAATAAATTATTAAAGGTTGTTTTACTTTTTTTTTTTTTTTTTTTTTTCAGTGATTTAAAAACACTTGGTGTTTTCAGATTTTCAAAAACTTACCTCTAGTACATTGAGCTTTTTTTTTCTTTTGTTTTTTGCAAGTCAGAGCCTTTTAAATACAAAAAAATATACATTTTTCATGTCTTTCATGAAAAAAAGTAAAAATCCTCAAGTCTGGTCCTGCAGTTTTCACGTGGGCCACAAACTCTACGACTATGTCTACACTGCAATGTTAAAATGCCGTCTAAATACTGAATTCTCCAAAAATCTGACTAAAAACCTGTGCTGTGTGGACATAGCCTAATAGCTTGATACTGTCTGTTCTGTAGAGATCACTTCTCCGCAGTCCTCTCATAATTATCTCAGGATTACAAAGAAAGGTAGCATTTTTGTCATAAAGCTGGAGGCAGATAACATAAGATCCACCAATGACATTACCTCCCCTTTGCACAATTACCTGTACATAGGTCACAGAGCATGCCCACAACAATCTCGCACAGAAATCAGTAAATCCTCTCTAGGCTATAGGTTTTTGTGCTCAGTGTTGCTCCCTCTCTATCTGTGTTGTGCTTTCTGTTTTTCTACTTCATTTGGGAGATGGATAAACGGAAAGAAACTGATGTCCGTTCATTTCTAAGGGTATGTTCACACAATGTACTGCGGGGTGTACAGTACGTGCCGCAGTACATCGTGTTTTTCGGGAGCTCGCCCTCATACGCCTTGTGGGGGGGGGGGGGAGGGGTGTTGGCAGCCCGCCGGCCCCATAGACATGCATTACTCGCGGCGCGTATTCTGCAAATAATTGACATATCACTTATCTCCCCGCACGTACAATACGATTGTACTGTACGAGCGTGAGAGGAGGCGTAATCCATAGTTCTCTATGAGAGCTATGGATTACCGTAATTATGAGGCGCATTTCCCCACGTATTAAGCGCAGTACGCTGCGAATTGCGCCCCAAAATAAGCCGTGTGAACCTACCCTAAGGAGGTTTTAAGCTCTGTTTGTCTCTGTTCTGTCAGGTATCTTTTTTTTTTTTGGACTGATTAATGGATATAGTTTTTTTTTTTTTTTTTTTTTTTTTTGAAAAAGTGCAGCAGAGTAGGCTGTCGGACAGGACCCTTGAGGTTTTTCTTTTTCATTGAAGTTAACGGTGACCGGTTACAAACAGATATCGGTTAAAAGATGTGTGTTTTTTTTTTTTTTTTATTCCGTGCACAACAGAAGACCCAACGCGGACGTGAACCAGGCCTATTTCAGTTTCTGGATTGAATAAATAGGAAAAATCTGGGTAATACGTTATAACTATAACTATTAGGCCCCACTCGCCTACGTAGTCTACAAGGCCACAGTCTTTTTACATCTGCCTCCAGTTCTAGAGTTTTTTTTTCACCATCTATTTAGAATCTAACACAGAAAAAATTGTGGCATGTTGCGTCATATGAAGTATTGCCAAGACACGTGGAGGGCCTGTGCCCCAGAGGTATGGAAGTGTAGGGAGTCAGTGAATAGCTCTTAGGCTTTTTTGTCCGGTGTGCAAAAATTAGACACGTTCACTAAATAGGACTTCCCTTGCCCTATAAAAGCCTATGGCCCCGCTACCAGAGTATCCGTCGGGATTAATTTAAAGTATCCCGATGGATACCGTGAACGGGTGGAAAATAGAATATGTGAGTGGGGCCTAAAAGCTATTCACTGATTTAATGCACTTCCCTACCTCTGGGGCATAGGCTCTGCAAAAGGCCTAGTAATAATCAATGTGGTGCAACAATTTTTTAATTTTTTTTGCACTGTCCGATTCCAAAAAGATACGGTCAGGAAACCCGTGCCCACTAGAGGCCTGACTTGGGGTGTATTGTGACATTGCGGTCCCCCTAGTGGTACGCAAAGTCAGACGAATACGGTTTCACAGTTAACCCCTGTCCGCATGGGCACAGGCAGACCGAGGAAGAGCAAGTGGATACCCCACTCGCCCACAACCCTGAACGGCTGGGAGAGTGCCACAAGTTCCTCCTTAATTATAAACCTGGTCCGTTACATACTCCTAACCAGGCCGGGAACCTTCCCTGGGTAGCGATATATTAGAGACCGAGAATACGAATGCTTGAGTTTGGCTTGATCGGGACAATAGAACAGCTCAGGATCAAAGTTTATATATTTAAAGAGAACCTGTCACATAGGTTGTGCCCCCTTTTGCTGAGGACAGCACAAGCTAGTGTCAGACCTGCTGTTTCCAGCGCTGTGTCCCTTGTTCTGTAAGATGCAGCAGTTTTAGAGCATTTACCCCTCAAATCTTATTCATGAGCAGGTGTTAGCCCCGCCCACCAAAGGCTAGCCACGCCCACTGACAGTTATTCACGTTTCTACCTATTCAAAGTAATAGGTTTATCAGTGGGCGAGGCTAGATTCAGGTGGGCGGGGTTTGAAAAAAACTGACTGTTTGATTCTTTTCTGGCTGAAAACTGCAGATTTGAGCATTAAATGCACGAAAACTCCAGCATCTTACAGAATAAGGGACACAGCGCTGGAAACAGCAGGTCTGACACTGGCTTGTGCTGTCCTCAGCCAGGGTGGCAAATACTATGTGACAGGTTCTCTTTAATCGTATTTGAGTGCACTAGACAAACAATACATACATGGGGGATACAGCTATGCATATACTGGTCTGAGGTGCAAATAGGATATGGGTACAGACACAAGAAGCAGCAAGATATGTTGCGTTACTTTTAGGCCATGTTCACACGGCTTAAAACTGGACGTATTTCAGTCCGTAATTACGCACCGGAGTGCGCAAATTACGGGCTTAATACGTCCTAGTAACTACGGTAATCCACAGTAGTCCTACAAACGAGGGAGACACAGTTGTGCGACTGGGGTGCTTTCAAATGTAAAAATATGAAATCGAGGTGTGCCTGTGACGTACGGTTATTCCATAATTCTTTATGAAATTCCAACTCTGTTGTGACTGGTGCATCCGTTTGAACCACTTCACACCTTTCCCTAACTACAGCTCTCATTGCCTGGGTCTCCGGGGTGTCTGTGAGGAACCTGTGAATATTGGTGATAGGGCCACATGCTGAGACTCCCTATCTGAGGGAGCATTTGTTTCCTCTGACCCCTCATGATTCAGTGATTGAGCGGGATCAAATTATATTTCATTTCATCACAGATATGAAGGACATAGAAGGCCCATGGAAGTAGACTGCGGCCCTGGATGGATGGCTTCATACAACCCAGAGGTGCAGGAGTCCACTGTTTGGCCATGTTTACATCTTTAAGATTTTGCGCCTAAATCCTCACAGAACCTGACAACATGCGCAAATATTGGTGCCCTACCTAGTTTGCAGCAGACGTTTCAGCTGTGGATTTTTTTCTTTAATGTTTATTATTATTAGTGGTAGATTTTATATATATATAAATATATATATATATACTATATATATATAATTTTTTTTTCTTTTTTTTTTTGCCTGTGGCTAATTAGCACTGTGTGAACATTGCCCAATAGAGGTCACTTCAGTCACAGTTTGAGGTTTAGGAAAACCTATAGGACCTCATTTATGGAAACTGTCCTTGTTGCCCAGGGTGCAACGAGCAGTCAAAGAAATGTAAGCTGAGCTCTGATCGGTTGCTATGGGCAACAAGGACAGTCTTTTGCTAAGGGTATGTTCACACAGTTTTGGACGCTGTTTTTCGTAGCGTTTTTTCGCACCTGAAACAGCATCCAAAACACCCCCCCAGTTCATTTAATTGATTCCTATGTAAAACAGTGCTGTAGTTCACACACACCGAGATTTTTACATGCTGCGTTGGACGCAGTTATGGGTGGTGTCAAAGAAGTGTCACATCAATTCAGTAAGCATGTTTTAGGCGCATTTTTCTGACCTGGCTATTAGTTTGTATGGGTGTAAACAGTGTTGAAAACCTCGCCCAAAAACACGCTGAGAAATGCATCTAAAACCTCTTCTGAAGAAGCGTGTTTCAGGTGAGGTTTTGATGATGTTTTGGGAGCAGAACCGCTTGGAAAACGGTGTCAAAGTAAGCCGTGTGAACATAGCCTAAGGGTATGTCTACACGGTGTATAGCGGCGCGTGCCTATGCGCGTAGCTTTGGCAGCGCTCCCGCCCGACTTATTTACTTTCACCTTCCCTGGCGCACAATTGACCGGAAGAAGCTACAGTACGTGCCACGAAAGACGCTGGCAAATTCTAGCACTCGATGAGTGCTATGTTTTTACTGTATTTACAGGGCATACTTTGGGCGCATTGCAGTGCAGTTCAGCCCTGGAGTACGCCGTATGACCATACCCTTTAGACTATTATGCGCAATGTACATTGTGTCTGACAAACCTCATTCTGTAATCCAGCTATGTTGGTTCTTGGCACACTGCGCTGCCTCAGGCTATATTCACACGTAGTAAATTTGCTGCAGACTCATGTTTTTACGAAATACAGTAGAAACAGAGTAGAAACGTCATGGATTTGTTGCAGATTACCTACCTATAGTGTTCAAAAGGATCCCCAGCAAAATGTGTAAGAAAAAATAAAAAAAATTTGTTTATATAGTAACAAAAAAAAACATACTCCACCTTCCTGAGGCCCCCATGACGCTCTTTTTGTAATTCTCCAGCGATGCGATCAGATCCTTTATGACTGACAGCCAGTTACAGAGCTGCAGTGGTCACAAGAGGCGTGACGTCATTGTTTGAGACCAGCTGTACATGGGAGACTACAAAAATGTTCCATATACGGTCAGCTCACCCAATGTAGAAATAACCTCCGAGGTGCACGGAGAGGAAGAAGCCGCCTCTGAATCAATATATAAATGAAGAAAAAATTTCCGGCATCTATCCGAGGTATTCCTAGATAAAACATCCGAGACTTTAATTTTACATCTAAAAAAAAAAAAAAAATAATATATATATTATATATATATTATACACTCACCGGCCCCTTTTTAGGTACACCATTTCCCCCGAAAGGGTTGGACCCCCTTTTTCCTTTAAACTGCCCCATTCTTCGTGGCATAGATTCCACAAGGTGTTGCAACGATGCTCAATTGGTACCAAGGGCCCAAAAAGAGTGGCAAAAAAAATATTCCCCACACCATGACACCCACCACCACCAGCCTGAACCTTTTGATACAAGGCAGGATGGATCCATGCTTTCATGTTGTTGACGCCAAATCTGACCCTAACCTCCGAATGTCGCAGCAGAAATCGAGACTCATCAGACCAGGCAACGTTTTTTCCAATCTTCTACTGTCCAATTTCGATGAGCCTTGGCAAATTGGAGCCTCATTTTCCCTGTTCTAGCTGAAAGGAGTGGCACCGGTGTGGTCTTCTGCTGCTGTAGCCCATCTGCCTCAAAGTTCCCCGTCCTGTGCGTTCAGAGATGCTCTTCTGCCTACCTTGGTTGTAACGGGTGGCTATTTGAGTCACTGTTGCCTTTCTATCAGCTCGAACCATCTCCCCATTCTCCTTTGACCTCTGGCATCAACAAGGCATTTCCGCCCACAGGACTGCCGCTCACTGGATTTTTTCTTTTTCGGACCATTCTCTGTAAACCCTAGAGATGGTTGTGCGTGAAAATCCCAGGAGATCAGCAGTTTCTGAAATACTCAGACCAGCCCTTCTGGCACCAACAACCATGCCACGTTCAAAGGCACTCAAATCACCTTTCTTCCCCATACTGATGCTCGGTTTGAACTGCAGGAGATTGTCTTGACCATGTCTACATGCCTAAATGCCGCCATGTGATTGGCTGATTAGAAATTAAGTGTTAACGAGCAGTTGGACAGGTGTACCTAATAAAGTGGCCGGTGAGTGTATATCACTGTGGTAGCAGCAGAAACATAGCTCACACGCTGATGCGTTTCGGAGGGGTCTCCTTAGACATACGCTATGACTAAAGATGCCGAAATGCGTCAGCAGATGAGCTATGTTTCTGCTGCTACTACAGTGATTTATATAGTTTTTTTTTTATAGATGTGAAATAGTGTGTCGGATGTTTTATTTAGGAATACCTCGGATGGATGCTGGAAAAAAAAAAAATTTTCATTTGTACATGAGCGGGTCATGGAGACGTCGGGGAAGGTGAGCCGGGCACGTTGGCGTTATTTCATTTCATGCTGTGTTTTCCGCAGCAAGATCTCAACTGCACTAAGCCCAGTTTGGTGAACATTTGCCACTGCTGCTACCTGTGGAATTGCTGTGAAAATTGCATCTGAACGTTTCCTAAAGGAATATTTTGCAGCTGTTCTGTGTCGCTCCGTATAGTTATTTTTGCATTTCTGTTAATCATGCGCCATGTCGCCGACATGACACAAGCAATCATCATCGCCACTGACGTACCAATATTTAAAAATTATCACGTGAATCTATTATTCTCCTTCTTTAACAGATTATTTTTATTTTTCTCGCACTCAGAAAAAAGTTTTTTTTTTTGTTTGTTTTTTTTTTTATACAGGTTTTATTTGTATTACACTCTGCACTTGTAGCACAGTCACTCCTCATCCTTTTCTCTCTATCTTTGTACAGGGCCAGAGCATCATTTCCATGTTGACTGGAGAAGTTATCCCTATTATGGAGCTGCTGTCATCTATGAAGTCACACGGCGTTCCTGAAGAAATAGATGTAAGCCTTTAAACCCGGCTGTCAGCTCGGTGATTAATGTATTCTGGAGTCACCTCGTACATTTGTCATTCCTTAAGAGTGGAGCGCTCTGCTGCCCTCTGCTTTGTCTGCTGTGATGCAGAAAATATGCAGTAAAAAATGAACTGCTTGCGCCGGGGGATGACATATGTATATACCTTACCACATGTGGGCTTCATTTTGTTGAGATGTCATATAATAGGGGGGAAAATCAGTAAATCATCCACTGCAGTGTGTGTCTAGAGGCCGTCGCCACATCAGTTGAGGGGGCTCTCCGATTCTTAAAAAAAATAGTAAATTCCTGGCACTCCATTTAAAAAAAAAAAAAAAAAGTGTATACACTTTGAAACCAGATGTTTACATACATTATAGAAAAATATACATATGCACGTTATTCTCACTATATGACATGAAATCAGAATAATAAAAAGGAAAAGAACAGGTGTGCACGCTGAGCTCCCAGCAAGGAAGCAGTCGCAGGACAACACCAAATGCTTCTGAATGGAATGACGAGCAGCTTTATTGTAGAAATATAGTAAAACACACGCATAGTATAAAAAGGCAGCCTGTAAAGAACTGACGCGTTTCGAGCTGTTACAGCTCTTGTTCACAGTCTGGTAGTACTAAAAAATGCTTCACTTAAATAAAACATTAAAACCAATCACAGTGCAGCCTTTCATGACGTGAATAATCATGACGTAATTTCTCCCGAGGGAGGGACCAAGCAGAGGCAGACCGGCCATAGTAAGTAATGTTTAAACCCCTTTCATGGGGAACCCAAAAACAACACAGTAGATATATGTTTAGATCGGTTCTATAATTTAGGACCCTCTGGGAATCTAGTATCCAAATTTAGGATCCAGTGTGCCTCCGTGGCCTCAACCTCTTTAGCCAATCCCCACCTCTGTAGGGAAAGTCCAACCATTTCAATGGCATAACAGTTAACCCATTTATTTCTCCTTTGTGTTTTTTCAATAAAGGTCTAGCCGCACCCGAAACCTGTGTCTGGGCATTTTTTATATTGCTAATATGTTCCGCTATTCTGACTTTGGAATTTTCTCTTAGTAAATTCCAACATATTTTTTTATTGCAAATGACACATTCGATTATATACACCACGTGGTGACTGTTACAATTAAGAAAACTTTTTATGGGTAACTATTGGCATAATGTGCATCACAAAGTTGTTTGTTTTTTTTGCAACCCCTTGCATATATTACATCGTGACATCCACATTTAAAAAAGCCTTTTTGGGCCAACCATGTTTTTCCTGTTTTTTTCTCACACAAAGTACTTGTTGAGATGATGTTGCCAATGGTTTTGTTCCTCTTGGGGACACAATGTACCCCTTGGTCAATAATTTTACCAAGAACAGGATCTTGTCGTAATATATTGATGTTACCCCAAAAAAAATTATTTAATCTCCTAAAATTGTTACTATATTTGGTGGTTTAAAAGATAAGGTTACCATTATGTTTTTTCATAACCACATTATTCTGTTTATTTTGTAGTAACTGTTCTTGAGTTTTATTTTTGATTTTTTCTTTAGTGATGCACATTATGCCAATAGTTACCCCATAAAAAGATTTCTAAATTGTAATAGTCACAACGTGGTGTACGTAATCGAGTGTGTCATTAGCAATAAAAAATATGTTGGAAAATACTAAGAGAAAATTCAAAATCAGAATAAACGGAACATATTACAATATAAAAAAATGCCCAGACACAGGTTTCGGGTGCGGCTAGACACTTTATTGAAAAAACAAAGGAGAAATAAATGGGTTAACCGTTTTGCCATTGAAATGGTGGACTTTCCCTACAGAGGTGGGGATTGGCTCAAGAGGGTTTAGGGTACGAGAGGCACACTGGATCCTAAATTTGGATACTAGATTCCAGAGGTCTTTAAAATTTTAGAACCGATCTAACATATATCTACTAGTGTTGTTATGTTCCCATGCAAGGGTTAACATTTCTTACTATGCCGGTCTGCCTCTAGCTTGGTCCCTCCCTCAGAGCATTACGTCATGATTATTCACGCATGAAAGGCTGCACTGTGATTGGTTTTTAAGTTTTATTTAAGTGACGCATTTGTAGTACATACCAGACTGTGAACAAGAGCTGGAACAGCTCGAAGCGCGTCAGTGCTTTACCGGCTGCCTTGTAATACTATGCGTGCTGTTTTACTATATTTCTACAATAAAGCTGCTCGTCATTCCATTCATAAGCATTTTGTTTTGTCCTGCGACTGCTTCCTTGCTGGGAGCTCAGCGTGCACACCTGTTCTTTCCTTTCATTATTTGCCGCCCAGCCAGCGGAGCTTCCTGAGAGTTCATACGAGCAAGTGTGCATACGGCTTCTACCTGAACAGACAAGAGTGGTGAGTGACCTGGACTTTTTTGTTCTATGAAATCAGAATAAACCTTCCCCGTTTTAGGTCAATTACGATTACCAAAATTATTTGTATTTGCCAAAAGCCAGAGTAATATGAGAGAGAATTTTAAGGCATTGTTATTGCTTTCTGCAAAGTCAAAAGTTTACATACATTTCATTAGTATTTGGTAGCATTGCCCTTAAACTGTAGGACTTTGGATCTCCTTGCACAAGCTTCTCACAATAGTTGGTAGGAATTTTGGCCCATTCCTCCTGACAGAACTGGTGTAACTGAGCCATATTTGTAGGTCGCCTTGCTCGCGCCTGACTTTTTTTTTTTAGCTTTGCCCAGAAATTTTCAATAGGATTGAGATCAGGGCTTTGTGATGGCCACTCCAAAACATTGACTTGGTTATCCTTAAGCCACTTTGTAACCAGTTTGGCAGTATGCTTCGGGTCATTGTCCATTTGGAAGACCCATTTCCGCCCAAGCTTTAACTTCCTGGCTGATGTCTTGAGTATTGCCATGGAATCTTCTTTGCTCATGATACCATCTATTTTGTGAAGTGCACCAGTCGCTCCTGCAGCAAAACAACCCCACAACATGATGCTGCCACCTCCATGGTTCACAGTTGGGATGGTGTTCCTAGGCTTCCAACTTTCTCCCTTTTTCCGCCAAACGTAAAAATGGTCATTATGGCCAAACAGTTCAATTTTAGTTTCGTTAGACTACAGAACATGTCTCCAAAAATGTTGGTCTTTGTTCCTGTGTGAATTTGCAAACGTTAACCTGACTTTGTTTCTTTTGGAGTAATGGCTTCTTCCTGGCAGAGTGGCCTTTCAGCCCATGTTGATACAGTACTCGATTCACTGTGGATAATGACACAATCTTACCAGCTTCCACCAGCATCTTCACAAGGTCTTTTGTTTTTGTTCTTGAGTTGATATGCACATGTCGGACCAAATCGCGTTCATCTCTGAGACACAGAAAAGGTCTTTTGTTTTTGTTCTTGAGTTGATATGCACATATCGGACCAAATCGTGTTCACCTCTGAGACACAGAACCCATTTCCTTCCTGAGTGGTATGATGGCTGAACATTTCCATCTTGTTTGTACTTGTGTATAATTGTACAGATGAACGAGGAACCTTCAGGTATCTGGAAATTGCCCCTTAGGCTATGTTCACACGGCTTAAAATGGGCCGTATCTCGCCCTGTACTTCGCGCCGTACTGCGCAAAATACAGGGCGAGATACGTCCCAGTCATTACGGTTAATCCACAATTCTCGTAGAGAACTATGGATTACATCTCCTCTATAAGTGACATGTCAATTACTAGCAGCGAATATGCGCAGTGAATAATGAATGTCTATGGGGCCGGCTGGCTGCCAGCCCCGCCCCCACGCACACAGCGTAATTGCGGGCGAAATACTTCCCGCAATTATTGCCGTGTGAACATAGCCTAAGGATGATCCAGACTTGTGCAAGTCCACAGTTCTCTTCCTGATATCTTGGCTGATTTCTTTAGACTTTCCCATGATGTTACACACAGAAGCAGTGTGTTTTTGGGGTGAACTAAAATACACCACCTTCTTCTGAATGGGGACGATTGGCTGCAGCGGTCACCTGTGTCTGCTTATTTCACTGTTCAGAGCTGTTCACCTCCGAACGGTGATGTAAATGAGTGGCATGGGACTGCTGCAGCCAATCAACCGCTTCAGCGGTGACATCCCCTGGTTGGAAGAAGAATACGGCAATCAAAAGTCAGAAGAGATGCTGCGCTGGAAAGGAAGAGCAGAAGAGGAGCTTACTGTTTATTCACTTTTTTCTTAGGAAACGGACAACCAACCATTTAGAAAGGTTGTCCATCCACACCCCCCTGCAAACCCACCCTGCCCCTAAAAAGAAACAAAACGTAAAAGTACTCGCCTTTTTTTGGTCCCCCACCGATCCAGCATCAAAGGCCAGTCAACCCCTGACATCTAATAGGCCTGTTTAGTAATTCCTTATGAAATAACAATTCTGTAGCATCTTCTCTGATTATTCTGTCTTGTGCTGTTGTTGTCTGACCCTGTCCAATTAGAGCTCGCAGAGCGCGCAGCAGCACACCTCTCCGAATACTAGAATGGTAACAGCCAGCTGACTGAGTCAGTTATACAGGGGAACAGCACAGTTAGGGGCCGTTTATACGGCAAGTGACAAATACCGGTCGGTTTATGCGACCGGCACCTGCACTGTTTTGCGGCTGTCCCCACGGCCGCAGGGGAGGCGCTTTTCTCCGCTATGAGCAGAGAAAAGCCCTCCCCCCTTCACATTGAGACGCACATATTCAGTCCGGAAACCGCACGGAAGAATGTGCATGCTCAATGCTTATCGGGCGGAAAAACCGCCGGGCGGAAAACCCGTGCCAGTGGTGACTGCTGCACGGGTTTTCCATAGAAGCCAAGTTGTGCTCATTTTCGGCCGGTTTTTCAGGCGGTCTGAAAAACCGCAAACCGGCTGAAAAACCGTCCGAAAACCCGTGCCGTGGGGACATGCCCTTATAAAGGTATGTTCACATGACGTTTCACCGCTCATTCCACACGAGCAGTTTGGCATCCAGCTTCACGGGTCTGCACGTCTGCCACCTGGACATCCCAAGGTGATGTGTCCCCCTAACGATATTGACGAGAGGTTCGGATTTCTGTATTTACCGTAAAATCCTGGTCTCGTCTGATTCAATGGGGGACACAGATCCCTCTGTCATTACGTCTTTGGTCTTTTTCTGATTCTCATTTTGGCATTTTCTTCTTGGAGTCGGGCTAAGGTTTATCCTTTCTACTACGACTTTTGTACCGACGGGGTATCCTGGTGTCAGTAGGAGGGATATAGTCCATCCAGCCGGAGCCAATACGTTTTGTTTCCTCCTAGGGCGAGGGCCTATACTCAATGGAGCCGTGTCCCCCAATGAATCGGACAAGAAAAGGATTTTACAGCAACTACACAAATCTAAATTTTCAACCGTAGCTTGGAGAGCGCTGCGCTGGGGCTCACTGCACCTGTTTATTGATGGTGTCGTGTCCACAGAGGAGTCTTTACTTTGTCTTCTTTTATCTGATGTGTTATGTCCTTCCAAGGCGCATGGATAGTCGCATAGATCAGTTATCTCTATCTATATCGGAGGCAGAAATATCATGTTCTCGTAACTTATCTCCAGTATCTGTTTGTTATCTGCTGTCTGAAAACCACTATAGGGGAAATACAGCAAGTATGAGACAGGTGACATGATGCAGAGGGCAGTGCTCCGCGTTTATTATACCGGGTCTGGGACATTGCAGTATTCATCAAGCAACGAGATCTGCAGAGACAAAAGTGAGCGATGCCGCTGCCGGTCGATCATGACGTTCAGAGCGGCTGAGGCTCATCGCTGCAATGTGCCGCACTAGATTTTCTTTTTTTTAAGAACTTTGTATGATATCCAGAAAAATGTTAGGAGTCGGACAATGTAATAAATATCTAGTGCCGTTCACAGGGGAAGGCTACCAAAACGGATTTCCTTACGCATCATAGAAGCCAGCTCACATTGATGGATTAATGAGCTCCAGCCTTGGCTGATCTCTTGAAACTACAGAACAGTGTTCAAAGGGTTGGGGCTTGTTCACACAGAGGATGTTCATGCAGATTTCTGGGCAGAATATATATGCCGCACCAAAATCCGTGTGAAATTTTTTTTTCCAGCGGAATTCACACTGCATTTATGTGGCACCGATTATTATTATTTTTTTTTTTTGCAACTTTTTCTTTTTTCTTTTTATTCCACAGTGCAGAAAACCTAAGGGACATGCCTAGTAATCTATGTTGGCTAACAGGATGCAAATTATTCCCATTTAGTGGAGCAAATCCGTGATCAAATGTTTTGCACTAAAAGAAAATCTGCAGCAGAAAGCCTCGGGTATTTCTGCATCGGATATGCAAAAGATTTTTCCTGTGGAAGAATCCACAGAGTGAACAGGTCCTCAAAGGGGTTTTGCCACAAAGTCAGATTGACGTGGGAAGTTTGAAAATTAAATAGCAAACATTTTCACCATTCAGCATTATTAAAAATTCTGCACCGTTTTTGCTTTAGCTGCTCCTTTAGTGATCCATTGTTTACAGCTCGTCTCCAGGGGATATGACCAGGGCTCTGAGCTCCTCAGTCCTGGTCGCACGTGCTCAGACATCACCTCTCTTCTCAGGCAACTACTGAGTGTTCAACCCCCAGGTGCTGTCATTCTACTCCTGTCCATTGGACTAGTTAGTAATAAGTCAAACAGTGCAAATAAAACAAGAAACTACAATGAGGTATGTGCATTGATAAAGAGGAAAAAAAAAATCCACAGGTTAAGTTCCTGCACGGATTTGAACCAAGGACCCTTGTGCTGTAAAGCGAAAATATTACCTCTGAGCTACAGTGTAGCTACTTACAATTGTATACATAAACAGACCTTTCACTACAGAGAGGAAAGGCCTGGTGATGTCATCCTGCTGGTCACATGATATGCAATTCAAACAAATCACACACGCCCCCTTCTGAGCACACAGAGCTGAAGAGCCGGATGCAGGAGGTATGAATTGAGATTGTGGCAAAACCCCTTTAAATTGCTGCAGTCCTTTTGTTATGGAAACTTGTGGTTGCTCCCAGACTCCTCCAGTGTTATCGGCAGTGATATGTCAAGAGATATAGTTTTCCTCTTTAAATATAGTATTGGTAGATATACAGGGGGTCCCTCAACTTACATTATTAACTGCTTCCGGGATGACCATTGTATGTTGAAACAATTACCGTAGAGGTAGTCCTCGGTTTTAAATAGGGTTCTGTAAGATCGTTCTTAAAGGGGTTGTCTCGCTACAATGATTGGGTTTTAATTAAAAGATCTTTAAAAAACAAGCAGCTTTGCAATATATGTTCATTACAAATGTCTACTGATTTTGAGTTATCCCTGGTAGTAGGAGTGCATCAGCTCCTCAAATCACTATAGCCACCGACCTGTTGATTTTTATCTCACTGGCTGCCAGTCCTGGTGACTCATCAGCTTTTCAATACAGGTCTGAGCACAGAGCCCCTCCCGCACAGTATGTGATGCTTCTGTAGTGGAGGGGGAGGGCTCTACTCCCTGTGTGTAGCTGTGCTGCCTGGATTAACCCTGTGTGTGTCTGCTCCCTCCTGCTCTCTACACAGATTGAGGAGAGCAGAGGTGAGGCTGATCTGTGGTCAGTACGATGTGACAGCATGAAGTGTGTTACTATATAAATCATGATGTGGTCTGTGGAGCTTTGACTATACAATAGAACAGATCATGGGGGCATGTGAACAGTTCCCATCCCATCCCTGCTCTCTGTATTAGTGGACACATAGTTGATTATAGAAACACACTTCACAGCTGCCCTGTGTCTGTTCTGACAGGTGTGTTTTGTTGTTGCTTGAGATGTCCGTGGAGATTTGTATGCTAAGCAGGGGTATAGGAACCTTTACATCCCCCCCTGCTCTGCTATTAGCATACACAGCTTCACAGACCTCTGGCTCCATAGCCACTCATAGATCAGCCCTCTCCCTGCTGTCCCCTGACTCTGTGGAGAGGAGCAGCAAGAGCTCGGCCATAGCAGCCGCACAGTGCAGCTGATCCAGCAGTGAGCAGCCGGCAGCAGATCTAGGCAGGCACACACAGGGTGAACTCTGGCAGCAAACCCCCTCGCCCTCCCCCTGCAGTCCGAGGAGGAGAGCTGTCTGTGTACTGAGGGGAAGGGGGAGGAGAAGAGGCAGACAAGAAGCACGCCCCTGAATTCAAAAATCCTTTGCTGCCAGACCCTGAGGTAGGCTGAAAACCTGTAGTGAGACAACTCCTTTAAAGGGGTTGTCCATGTCATATAAATCGTAGTATAATGCTGTAGGGACCCCATAGTTGTATACTCACCAGTATTGGCTCGTCCCAGTCTTCTGTTTACATGCTGTCAGCATGTGACTGCTGCAGCCGCTGATTGGCTGCTGTGGTCACATGCTTATCCGAATAGGGATGTAAGTAGAGGCATATGACCGCGGCAGCCAATTGGTTACTGCAACAGTGACCTGCCCATTTGGAAGACCGGAGGAAGGAGAGTTTGCAGTGCCCCTGAAGGCAAGTCTTTTCTTGTTTTAATGGGGCCTCTAGAGCATTACATTAATTTTTATATGGCATAGACAACCCCATCAAGTTGAATTTATATGTAAGCTTGGAACAAGTAAAAAAATTTTTTCGTTTTTGGATACACCTCTGTAGTGTGTGTGTGCGTGCGTGTGTGTGTGTGTGTGCGCCCGCGCCCCTATCACAAGATTTCACCTCACTTTCTGTCCCTCAAAAAAAATAACACTGATGCCACACACCTCGGTTAAGTGGGAGAATTGGTGGTTCAGTGGGAGAATTTTTGTTCCCGTATAAGACTTCAGTAAATCCACTGCACACCCCGTCCTGAATTCATGAAATGCATATAGTTTATTTACAGCAAACATACAGGTATAATAACACTCCATGTAAATCATAGAAAAATGGGACATCATTTACACAGTCCCTCGACCACGCTTGCAGCTCAATAGCTGGACAAAACACGATTCCCATCAGCAGGCAGTATGAGCGCCAGTGCTAAATGGGAGAGATTTAACAGTTGCAGCTCACTAATGAACAATTACTCACACGCCCATCCACTATAGGGCGGGGGCTACTGCCTAATTAAAAAAACAAAAAAAAAACTGCACATTGAGTAAGAACCAGTTCACACCAGTATGCAGAAAAGCCACAGCACCATACAGGGGATATTTCAAAAATGCAATAACTCTCTATAGTGCAACCATCAAGTGAGGTATTGCAAATAGCAATGGCATAAGTCCAGATATATGTGCGACATTTAGGCCTGGGTGGGCGTTCTTGCGATCACACCTGGAGGAAGAGAATCAGAGATTGCCTGTAATTGGTTCCATAGCCTTAAAATATCACTCAACATAATTCAAAATGGAGTCTAGGAGGAAATAATAAATCCAGATAAAGCAAGTCCTATATATAACATCCAGAAGAGCTGCTGGAAACCCCTTTCTATGACGAGGACAGGAGCTTCATTGGGTCATGTACGTTATACACAATGTTCCATAAATAATGGAAATGGGGCTTCTCATCTGGCGCCTGAAGGAGCCGGTCATCCTGGGACATGTAAAGGGCAGTACAGCACTGTATTGCAGGGAGGCTCTACTAGAGCGCCAATCACTGGATGCACTTATACTGGGGTTTACAAGTAAAATGTTCATGATAATGGGTTGGATCTCCCATCAGTCACACGAGCCGCAGACCAGCAGTGTCTGTGACATTGTATGATGAGTGTGGTTTCAGAATACATTGAGCTAGGAAATACCATTGAATGAATTAAATATTGAGTGCTTTATAATATAGATTAACCCCCTCAACGGCCTCTGCAGACAGATGGGTTTTGCGGTTTCCAGCTCCGCAACTGCACGAGGAACAGAGCTGTAGTTAATAGCTCTGGAAAAAAATATATGAAAAAGAAATAAATAAAATAATTGTGCATGCATTAGAGTATCTTCAAACTTTAGTCTTGGATGCTATACACCAGCACGTACTTCTAAAATGCTCTGTGCCGGCTCCCATAGATTTTCTCTTTCACCGTAATGCGCGTCGGTGAAGCCGGCAGGTACTCCTAGCTGTCAGTGAGAGCTATGAATTGCCTATATTTGCAGGGCATACTCTGGGCATATTATGTAGCCGCACAACTGTCATAACTCGGTAGATTAATTATACAGTTTTTTTAGTGTGAAATTTGAATCCTTAAAAAAAAAAAAAATGGAAAAAAGTGCAGAAACCCGGTTTTTTATGTTTAAAGAGAACCTGTCACATAGTTTTTGCCCCCCCTGGCTGAGGGCAGAACAAGCTAGTGTCAGACCTGCTGTTTCCAGCGCTGTGTTCTTTATTCTGTAAGATGCTGGAGTTTTCGTGTATTTAATGCTCAAATCGGCAGTTTTTAGCCAGAAGAGTCCTTCAGAGTGTCAGTTTTTTTCAAACCCAGCCAATTGGAGGCTAGCCCCGCCCACCTCAACTGACAAACCTATTGCTTTGAATAGGTAGAAACATGTGAATA
Organism: Phyllomedusa bahiana; assembly: GCA_025379985.1. NCBI lineage: Eukaryota > Metazoa > Chordata > Amphibia > Anura > Hylidae > Phyllomedusa > Phyllomedusa bahiana. Next base: position 68,174 of record JAODAL010011519.1, read on the forward strand.
ACTGTCGGTGGGCGGAGCTAGCCTTTGGTGGGTGGAGCTAACACCTGCTCAGGAATAAGATTTGAGGGGTAATTGCTCTAAAACTGCTGCATCTTACAGAATAAAGAACACAGCGCTGGAAACAGCAGGTCTGACACTAGCTTGTTCTGCCCTCAGCAAGGGGGGTACAACCTATGTGACAATTTTTTTTATTTTATTTTATTTTTTTTTTTTAAGTCATGTAGTAGGTTTTCCACTATTCCCCCCCCCCCAAATAATGTAACTGCTCTTGCATAAAACAAAACAAGTCCTCCTACAGCTGCATTATAGAAAAAAAAAAGTTAAGTTAAAAAAAAAAAAACTTTAGCTGGTCAGTAAGGCCTTTTCCGACCTGGTGCTTAAATTCCCTATTCTTGATGTTTGTTTGTTTGTTTGTTTTTTTTTGTTTTTTATAAATTTTGGAGGGATTCAAAATATCTAGAAGAAGTGATCAATGAGCATTGGAGCCTGGTTGCTGTTATGTTCTTTGCCTTTTTGATGTGATAAGTGGTAGATATGGGCGTATGATGCAGCGTCTGCAGTCTCCATAGTGTGAGAATGTTGTCCAGAACAGACGTGCCCAGCTTGGCAGTAGGTTGGTGCTAAACCCAGCCAGTAACACCCCCGGCACATCCTCTTTGGGTTTGCATAAGCCCCACCATTCTGTGGTCTGGTTTGAGGGCCAGTTGAGAACCTTTGATCATGCTCTGACCTGTCTTTTTACTTTTGTCTTCTAGATTGCCACCACTGTTCTGAATGATGACGACATTGGAGACAGCTGCCACGAAGGCTTTTTGAGCAAGTACGTATCAAATAGATATTCTTCCAGTTTTCTTAACTCCCCATGTGAGTTTGTCTTGCTCCGTAGGGATTGAGCACAGCGCTGTTTTGCTGCAGGTAACGTCTACATAAAAAATCCACCTCTCCGTGAAGTTATTTGCTTAACCACCGCGCACGTCTTGTTGGCTTTACTATCTCCCGTTGCATCTTTTCCTCGGAGCAGGAAGTAATTATTTTATGCAAAATGTCTGCTCTTTTCTCATTCTTCAAAGTAGAAATTGTGATCTACTGCACCCTCCTCTCACCTTTTAATTAATAGTTGCTGGATTTTCATTGTGCTGCAGAACAGGAGGTGTCAGAATCTAGCGTAGGATGAGTGAATGAGCACAGTAGGTGTTGTCATGATGTAGGATCTAACCGCTGTGCAACAACTGCTATGAAAAGCCGGAGAAAGATTCTGTATCAATAAAACTCAAGGAGAAGCCTGTATTCTCCCATTTATAGTATAGCTAAAAAAAAAAAAAAGAATATGCGTGCCTGTCGTCTGTGCAAGGCTCCCCACTCCGACTCTTACATGCTTCCCACTAATAGTTCCGTAGTGACTGCTTATTGAAGGTAAGAAAATCTTGTGTGCTGGCATGTTACTTCAATAATCAACCAGCATTAGGGCGAGTTCACACGGCGTATTGTGGCACGTACTGTACACTCCGCTATTCTCGGGGTGTTTTAGAGGTACGTGCTGGCCAGTGCGTTTTTCTAAAACGCCCTGTGTCAGCTCCCATAGACTTTCACTTTTCCCGGCCCGTAAGTGCAGGGAAGAAGTGACGTCTCGCTTCTTTCTCCCATCGTGTAAGGCTATGTTCACACGGCTTATTCTGGGACGTATTTCAGCCCGTAATTCGCGCCGTGCTGCGCAAATTGCGGGCTGAAATACGGCCCAGTCATTACAGTAATCCACAGTTCTCACAGAGAACTATGGATTACGTCTCCACTCCCTGCTCGCACAATATGGCGGGCGGGGAGAAAGTGACAGGTCAAGTATTTACGGCGTGTACGCGGCGAGAATAATGCATGTCTATGGGGCCGGCGGGCACCCCCGCTCCCGAGCACATGGCGTAATTGCAGGCGAAATACGCCCCGCAATTAAGCCGTGTGAACATAGCCTAATACGCGTGGGGCAAACCGTCAGGTAAACGTAGCTCTCAATGAGAGATATGAATTACCGTATTTGCAGTCCGTACTTTTGGGCATATTGCAGCGCAATTACGTCGTGTGAACATACCCTTAGGGCCTGTTCACACGGCGTTTTTGTGATCCGTTTTACGGATCCGCAAAACGGATCTAACAGTTGTCAGTGTGATTAACATTGAGTTGAATGGCAAAAGCGCATCGCTGTTCCCACGGGAGATCGGCGATGCGCTTTTGAGGGCTCTCCTGCGCTGCGCTTTTCGCATCCGCTTTAAGAATTGACATGTCAATTCTTATTGCGGGTTACGCAAGTGAAAGCCCATAGGAGATAATGGAGTCCGCTTTTGGCACTTGTCCAAAAGCGCTCCACACTCCTGGTACTTAACAGCTGCGCTTTGCATCCTGAAAGCGGATGCAAAAAAGGCAGTGAGCGACTCCAGGGGGATTGGCGCCGTGAGGGGGGGCTGGTCGCGGGACGGGGGCAGGTGAGCGGCGGCTGGTGATCGCGGCGCAGATCCCGGAACCGGTGGGGAGGTGAGCGGCGGCGCAGACGGGGACCGGCGGGGCAGGTGAGCGGCGGGCAGATCGCGGACGGCGGGGCAGGTGGCGGCGGCGCAATGCAGGGGCCCGGCGGGGCGGGTGAGGGCGGCGCAGACGAGGACCGGCGGGGCAGGTGAGCGGGGGCGCAATGCAGGCCCGGGGGGCAGGTGGCGGCGGCGCGGGATCGCAGGACCGGGGGGCAGGTGGGGGCGGCGAGATCGCAGGACCGGCGGGGCAGGTGGGGCGGCGGATGCAGGCCGGCGGGGCTGGGATCGGCGGGATGAGTGGGGGCTTGTGCTGGGGGATGGAGGGACTTGTACTGCGGGAGGAGAGGGGGACTTGTGCTTCGGGATGGAGGGGATGAGAGGGGATTGTACTGCGGGGAAGAAGGGGGACTTGTGCTACGGGGAGGGGGGATTGTCTGCGGATGAGAGGGGACTTTTGCGGGGGGATGAGAGGGGACTTGTGCTGCGGGATGAGAGGGGACTTGTGGCGGGATGAGAGGGGGACTTGTGCGCGGGATGAGAGGGGACTTGTGCTGGGGGATGAGAGGGGACTTGTGCTGCGGGATGAGAGGGGAGGGGTGTGCGGGATGAGAGGGGATTGGCTGCGGGATGGAGGGGACGAGAGAGAGAGAGAGTCCCTCCCCCCCTCCCTTCTCTTATTAAAGGCATGGGGAAGCGGTGCGAAAAACGAAATTTAAAAAGATTAAAAAACGGACCCAAATAAGAACAACTGCTGCGTTTTGCGGACCCGCTTTCCGGATGCGCTTTTCAACTCCCAAAAATGGCCCGAAAAAAAGGAAAAAAAAGCCGTGTAAAAAAGCCTTGGGTCTAGTGGTCTTCAGGGGACAATCTATTAACCAGATTCTGACTGGGTCTGTCACGCCCTCTTTTGCCAGCCAGGCACATTTTTCATTTTCCTTGGTACATATAGGTGTGAACACTAGAACACTTTCTCACATATGGTTATTCTAAATTTCTTTTTTTTTTTTTGTCTGTCATATGCTAGGTAGAATAAGCATTAAACGAAGTTGTTATTCTTTCACTTCTCTGTCAGATTTTTATATAACGTTTTAAAGGTCCTTGGGGACAGGCCGATCAGTTGCTGTTTGGGCTTTTAGTTTGGTTTGTTTTTTAAAAATATATTTTTTTAATTATTTTACAGATTGTGCCCACTGTAAGTAAGGGAGATTAAAAAAAAAAGGCCTTTGAGGGGGTATTTTTTCCATTTTTGGGGGAGCTGGAGGCAGATTTCTCACTTCAAAACTGATCTGGGGCTGATTAGAGCCATTAGCTCATGAAGTTATTGAGCCCTGGTGTGATTTGCTGGGTGGCCTACTGTGTGCGCGCGGGTATGTACATGTGTGTATATATGTTGAGCCTTGGTGTGATCACTGGGAGACCTACTCTGTGTGTGTGTGTGTGTGTGTGTGTGTGTGTGTGTGTTTTTTTAAAATTTATTTTTTTATATATATATATATATATATATATTTAATTTATTTTTTATTATTTTATTATAATTTTAATATATATATATATTTATTTAAAAAAACACACACAAACCCCACAAAACAAACAGAGAGGTTTCCCAGTGTCACACCAAGGCTCAAAATATATACACAATGTACATACACCGGCACACGTGGCCACCCAGCAAATACACCATATATTAAGAGAGAGAGAGAGAGAAAAACATGCATATATATCTATCTGACATGAAATCAGAATAAACCTTACCTGTTTTAGATACCGTATATACTCGAGTATAAGCCGACCCGAGTTTTAGCCCAGGCCCTACTTTTTCCCCAAAAAAAAGGGGAAAACATTGACTCGAGTTAAGCCTAGGGTAAAAAAATGAGCGGTACTGGTAAAAATTTTTAAAAAAAAAATGGATACAATAAAATTGCTAGGAAGTTTAAAGTCCCCCATAGGGAATTATATGCAGATATATGGCCCTATATGCAGGTATAGGCAGGTATATGTCCCAAAAGGCACGTATATGGCCCCATAGGCATGTAATAGGCAGGTATATGGCCCCATAGGCAGGTAATAGGCAGGTATATGGCCCCATAGGCAGGTAATAGGCAGGTATATGGCCCCATAGGCAGGTATAGGGCAGGCTGTAGGCAGGTATAGGGCAGGTATAGGGCCGGCTGTAGGCAGGTATAGGGCCGACTGTAGGCAGGCATCGGGCGGCTGTCGGCAGGCATAGGGCCGGCTGTAGGCAGGCATAGGGCCGGCTGTAGGCAGGCATAGGGCCGGCTGTAGGCAGGCATAGGGCCGGCTGTAGGCAGGTATAGGGCCGGCTGTAGGCAGGTATAGGGCCGGCTGTAGGCTGGTATAGGGCCGGCTGTAGGCTGGTATAGGGCCGGCTGTAGGCAGGTATAGGGCAGGCTGTAGGCAGGTATAGGGCAGGTATAGGCTGCTGTTGGCAGGTATAGGGCCGGCTGTAGGCAGGTATAGGGCCGGCTATAGGCAGCTGTAGGCAGGTATAGGGCCGCCTGTTGGCAGGTATAGGGCCGGCTGTAGGCAGGTATAGGGCCGGCTATAGGCAGCTGTAGGCAGGTATAGGCAGTTTAAAAAAAGAAAAAAAAAACAATCACTTACCTGACTCCCCGCTGCTCCGTCTCCCTCGCTGCTCCGCCTCCCGGGAGCGCTCCTCGGGTCTTCTCGGCACAGGCGGGTGATGTCATCAGGCCGCGCACGCAGCATGATGACACACACTGCCTGTGCCGGAAACTCTGGACAGCTGCGAGTCTGCGACTGCCCGGAGGCCACTGCGGAGCACGGAGCGCTCGCTCTGTGCCCCACAGTGGTATTCCTTCACCTATATGCGCTCCGGAGGAGTCGCATATAGGTGAAGGGATCGCGGACAGCGCCCGGGCCAGCGCAGCGCCCGGACACTGTGTGCTTACTCGGCCTTCAGTTATATGCGCTCCCTGAGGAGCCGCATATAGCTGAAGCGTCCCTGCCAGTGCCTGGGCCATCGCTGCGCCTGAGTGCCGACAGTGACTCGAGTATAAGCCGAGGGGAGATTTTTCAGCAAATTTTACCAAAAATTATTTATATTTGCCAAATGCCAGAATAATGACAGAGAATTTTTATTACTTTCTGCAAAGTCAAAAATTTCCATACATTTCATCAGTATTAGGTAGCATTGCCCTTAAACTGGGTCAAACGTTTTGGATATCCTTCCACAAGCTTATCACAATAGTTGGTAGGAACTTTGGCTCATTCCTCCTGACAGAACTGGTGTAACTGAGCCATGTTTGTAGGTCGTCTTGCTCGCACCTGCCTTTTCAGCTTTGCCCATAAATTTTCAATAGGATTTGTGATGGCCACTCCAAAACATTAACTTGGTTCTCCTTAAGCCACTTTGTAACCAGTTTGGCAGTATGCTTTGGGTCATTGTCCATATGGAAGACCTATTTCCCCAAGCTTTAACTTCCTGGCTGATGTCTTGAGATGTTGCTTCAGTATTGCCACATAATCTTCTTTCCTCGTGATGCCATTTATTTTGTGAAGTGTATCAGTTCCTCCTGCAGCAAAACAACCCCACAACATGATGCTGCCACCCCCATGTTTCACAGTCAGGATGGTGTTCTTAGGTTTCCAAGCTTCTCCCTTTTTCCTCCAAAGGCATCAAAGGTCACTATGGCCAAATAGTTCAATTCAATTGTTTGTACAGATGAACGAGGCTCCTTCAGGTATCTGGAAATTGCACCCAAGCAGGCTCGGACTGGGCCGCCGGGGGACCGGGGAATCCCCCGGTGGGCCCCCCCGAGCTGCTGTGGGCCCCGGAGGCAGTGCCGTCGCTCCCCGGGGCCCGGCCGCGCATCCGGTCCCCGGACGCCCGGGACCTGCGTTCCCGAGCGCCCGAGACCGGCCCGGTAGCCGAGGACTAATGTCCCCGACTCCGGGGCTCGCGGGTGCCCAGCGGAGCACAGCGCCACTAGGCTGCGCTCCGCTGATCTCCCGGCAGGCTGAACGCATTAGGCCTTCAGCCTGCCGGGCGCCGGCCCCTACTGCTGACGTAGGCGGCGCGGTGACGTCACTTCACCGCGCCGCCTATGCAGGGCGGCAGTACAGCGCTGGCGGCAGCTCGGAGCGGCCCGAGCAGGAGCCGGAGCCAGGTAAAGTGCTGTGTTTGTTGTTTTATTTTTTTTAAACTACCCACAGGGGCCCTGACTACTAGGGGGGGGCCCTGGCTACAAAAAGGGGGCCCTGGCTACAAAAAGGGGGGCCCTGACTACTAGGGGGGGCCCTGGCTACAAAAGGGGGCCCTGACTACTAGGGGGGGGCCTGGCTACAAAAGGGGGCCCTGACTACCAGGGGGCGTCCTGGCTACTAGGGGGGCCCTGACTACTAGAGGGGGGCCCTGACTACTAGAGGGGGGCCCTGACTACTAGAGGGGGGCCCTGACTACTAGAGGGGGGCCCTGACTACAAAAAGGGGGCCCTGGCTACAAAAGGGGGCCCTGGCTACAAATGGGGGCCCTGGCTACAAAAAGGGGGGCCCTGGCTACAAAAAGGGGGGCCCTGGCTACAAAAAGGGGGGCCCTGACTACTAGAGGGGGGCCTGGCTACAAAAGGGGGTCCTGATTACTAAAGGGGGGCCCTGACTACTAAAGGGGGGCCCTGACTACTAGGGGGGCCCTGACTACTAGGGGGGCCCTGGCTACCTATAGGGGGCCCTGACTAACTACATGGGGGGCCCTGGCTACCTACATGGGGGGCCCTCTCTACCAAAGGGGGCCCTGGCTCCCTTTATAGGGGGCCCTGACTACCAACAGGGGGGCCCTGGCTATCAACGGGGGGGCCCGGGCTATCTCCAGGGGGCCCTGACTACGAGGGGGGGTCTGGCTACCTACAGGGGGCCCCTTGCTACCTACATGGGAGGGCCCTGGCTACAAAATGGGGCCTGGATACAAAAGAGGGCCCTGACTACAAGGGGGGCCCTGACTACAAAAAGGGATCCTGGCTACCTATAGGGGGCCCTGACTACAAGGGGGCCCTGGTTTAACTACATGGGGGGCCCTGGCTACCTACATGGGGGGCCCTCTCTACAAAGGGGGCCCTGGCTACCAATAGGGGGCCCTGCCTACCTCCAGGGGGGCCCGGGCTACCACCCGGGGGGCCCTGGCTCACTACAGGGGGCCCTGACTACAAGGGGGGTTCTGGCTACCTACAGGGGGCCCCTTGCTACCTACATGGGAGGGCCCTGGCTACAAAAGGGGGCCCTGGCTACAAAAGGGGGCCCTGACTACAAGGGGGCCCTAAACTATAAGGGGCCCTGCTACAAAAGGATCTGGCTCCCTTAATAGGGGGCCCTGATTTTACAGGGGGCCCGGCTAACTAATGGGGGCCCTGGTACCTACACAGTAACTAAATGGGGGCCCTGACTCCTGCACAAACTACCTAAAGGAGGCCCCCCCCTAACTACCTGTATAGTACCTAAAGGAGGCCCCTAACTGTATAGTACCTAAAGGAGGCCCCTAACTGTATAGTACCTAAAGGAGGCCCCTAATTGTATAGTACCTAAAGGAGGCCCCTAACTGTATAGTACCTAAAGGAGGCCCCTAACTAACTGTATAGTACCTAAAGGAGGCCCCTAACTACCTGTATACTACCTAAAGGAGACCCCTAACTGTATAGTACCTAAAGGAGGCCCCTAACTACCTGTATACTACCTAAAGGAGACCCCTAACTGTATAGTACCTAAAGGAGACCCCTAACTTCCTGTATACTACCTAAAGGGGGTCCCTAACTGCTTCCCAGCCTTTTATAAAGGGGACCCTAACTACCTACAGCTTACCTTACTGGGGGAAACCACCTACCTACAGCTTACCTTACTGGGGGAAACCACCTACCTACAGCCTACCTTACTGGGGGAAACCACCTACCTACAGCCTACCTAACTGGGGTCCACTAACCAAAACTGTAGCCAAATCTACTTTCCTAACTGTAGCCGCTTATCTACCTGGGGCTTTTTAAACCTACCCACCCATGGCTAGGAACCCACCAACCAACCCTGGGGCTTGGCCTACCAACTTTTTCCAGCGGGGGAAATACCTACCTAACGAAGGCCTATCTAGTTACCTGGGGCCTCTCCCCACCCTCCAACCCCTTAGGATACTAGGCTTGTACCCGCTCTCCCACCCCTGGGTAGTTTGTACAGAGGTGGGAATGGGTAAAGAGATGCTGGAAAATTGAGGGTTTTCTAAGATATTTGTGTGTAATTTTCTGAGGGGTGAGTTGTGGCCGGGGGCAAGTCATCATGGCGGTGTGGGGAAAGGGATGCAGAAGAGAAGGGAAAAAGAACGACTCAAGAGAAGAGAACGACATCCCCCAGATAGGACATTCCGGTGAGTCCCTCATTTTTAGGGATTATTTTTTATATTGTAATGTGATGTGACCTGAGCTGTGTCTGATCTCTATGTTTGGTCTTTTATATGGCAGTGTTGTAGGTTATACCTGAGCTGGTGTTTTGGACCTCTATGTGGTTCTCTATATTGGGAGTGTTGGAGGTTATACCTAGGCTGGTGTCCGACCTCTATGTGGTCTCTATATGGCAGTGTTGGGAGGTTTTAAACCCGAGCTGGTGTCTCACCTCTATGTGGTCTCTATATGGCAGTGTTTTTGGTTATACCTGTGCTGGTGTCTGACCTCTATGTGGGTCACTATTATGGCAGTGTTTTTTAGGTTATACCTGAGCTGGTGTCTGACCTCTATGTGGTCTCTATTGGCGGGTTGTTGTAGGTTATACCTGAGTGGTGTCTGACCTCTATTGGTCTCTATATGGGGGTGTTGTAGGTTTATACCTGAGCTGGTGTCTGACCTCTAAGTGGGTTCACTATATGGCAGTTTTGTAAGTTATACCTGAGCTGGTGTCTGACCCCTATGTGGTCTCTATATGGCGGTGGTGTAGGTTATAACTGAGTGTGTCTGACTCTATGTGGTCTCTCTATGGTGGTTATGTAGGTTATATCGGCGTTAGTATAGTGACAGCGCACATGTGTCCCTGATTATAAGAGTGAGGGAACACCTGACCCTGTGATAGGAGTTAACTTTCTTTTTGCTGGTGTTTATTTTAGAAGGTGGTGAGGAGCGTGAAACCAAGGGAAACATTTGGGAGGGGTTATTGTATGCGGGGGAGGGGGATATTGTATGTGGGTGGAGGGGGATATTGTATGTGGGTGGAGGGGGATATTGTATGTGGGTGGAGGGGTTATTGTATGTGGGTGGAGGGGGATATTGTATGTGGGTGGAGGGGATATTGTATGTGGGTGGAGGGGGATATTGTATGTGGGTGGAGGGGGAAATTGTATGTGGGTGGAGGGGGATATTGTATGTGGGTGGAGGGGGATATTGTATGTGGGTGGAGGGGGATATTGTATGTGGGTGGAGGGGGAAATTGTATGTGGGGGGAGGGGGATATTGTATGTGGGTGGAGGGGGATATTGTATGTGGGTGGAGGGGGATATTGTATGTGGGTGGAGGGGGATAGTGTATGTGGGTGGAGGGGGGATATTGTATGTGGGTGGAGGGGGATATTGTATGTGGGGGGGAGGGGGGTATTGTATGTGGGGGGAGGGGGATATGTAATGGGGGGGGAGGGGGATAATTGGGATGTGGGGGGAGGGGGATTTGTATGTGGGTGGAGGAGGATATTGTATTGGGGTGGAGGGGGATATTGTATGTGGGTGGAGGGGGATATTGTTATGTGGGGGGAGGGGATATTGTAGGGGGGGGGCGGGGGATATTGTATGTGGGGTGGAGGGAAAATATTGTAGTGGGGGAGGGGGAAAATTGTATGTGGTGGAGGGGGATATTGTTTGTGGGTGGAGGGAGATAGTGTCTGGGGGTGGAGGGGATATTGTATGTGGGTGGAGGGGATATTGTATGCGGGTGGAGGGGGATATTGATCGGGTGGAGGGGGATTGTGTATGTGGGTGGAGGGGATATGGATGGAGCCACTTAGCCCTGTGTCAAGATATTTTAGACTGACAAATGTGTGACTACATTGTACTACACAATACAGTTCTTTTTTGCACACTGTATTATGTGGTAAAATGGGCGCATTTATGTCCGAGAGGCCGTAAATATTTTTACGTACAGTAGGGGGGGGCCCCAAGTCAACTCCCCTGTGGGCCCCAGACCCCCCAGTCCGACACTGCACCCAAGGATGATCAGAAGCTTCCAAAGACATGATATCATCATATGGGCTGTCCCAAATTGTTTAAAGACATAGTAATCCGAGTGTCTGTAAACTTTTGACTTTGCAGAAAGTAATAAAAATGCCTTAAAAAATTCTCTCTCATTATCCTGGCATTTGGCAAATATAAATAATTTTGGTTCCTAATTTACTTAAAACGGGGAAGGTTTATTCTGATTTCATGTCGGATAGTGAGAAAAACATGCAGATGGGGCTTTTTATATAGCGTATTTCAACTTCTGGTTTCAACACTGTTTGGCCGTGTTCACACGGCTTATTCACTGCGGATTTGTGAGCCGGATTGCGCTTGCAAATCTGGCGTGTATAAGGGGCGGGGCCGGAGCGCGGCGGGGGCGCCGCTCCCCGGCCCCATAGACTGTCATTATCTACGGCGCGTCCGCGCCGTAAATAATGTGCATGTCACTTTCTCCCCCCGCGGCGGATTCGCCGAGCAGGGAGGAGCGACGGAATCCACTGTTCTCTATGAGAGCAGTGGATTACCGTAATTACTCCGAAAGGATTGGCCCCCGTAACTGCAGCGCAAATCGGCGCGGGAGTACGGCGCCCAAACCGCAGACAAATAAGCCGTGTGAACGAGCCTTTGTGTGTGGTGTGTGTGTGTGTGTGTGTGTGTGTATGTATGTATGTATATATATATATATATGTATATATATACACACACACACACACACAGCGCTCATTGAGTGCTGTATAAACCACAACAATTGAAGTCTGCCTCCTGGAGAGCTTGGTTTACACTGATTGCCGGCTCTCTTGCCCCAATTAAGACTTTGCATGGCTGTTTCAGAGCGTCCTTACACTATGGCCCCGTTAACACTGCTTATTTGCCGACGGATTGGTGCCGTATTCCGCGCCGGATTTGCGCTTCAATACGGCGCCAATCCGTCGGAGTCATTACGGTAATCCACTGCTCTCATAGAGAACAGTGGATTTCATCGCTCCTCCCTGCTCGGCAAATCCGCCGCGGGGGGAGAAAGTGACATGCCCCCGCCGCGCTCCGGCCCCGCCCCTTATTCACGGCGGATTTGTGCGCTCAATACGGCGCACAAATCCGTCGGGAATAAGCCGTGTGAACACGGCCTTAGATGGCCACCGCCCGGATGTTTATAGTCTACAAGCGGTCGTCATCTAGTTAAGAATTATGGCTGCTTCCCTAAAGCACCTGTCAAGACTACTGCTGTAACACTGTTAGGCCTCGTTCACACGGCTTATTTTGCCGCGGATTGGCGCCGTACTGCGTGCCGGATTTGCGCTGCAGTACGCGCCAATCCGTCGGAGTCATTACGGTAATCCACAATTCTCATAGAGAACAGTGGATTCCGTCGCTCCTCCCCGCTCGGCGAATCCGCCGCGGGGGGAGAAAGTGACATGCACATTATCCAGACGGAATACGCGGCGTAAACAATGCATTGTCTATGGGGCCGGGGAGCGGCGCCCCCGCCCCCGTCCCGCCCCTTATTCACGGCGGATTTGAGAGCGCAATCCGGCTCACAAATTCGTCGGGAATAAGCCGTGTGAACACGGCCTTACTGTGATGGTACCTGCAGAGACTGACTTGTATTCTATGTCTGCCTTCTTACCAGTCATTGGCATGTTCCTGCCTTCTATATTGGCTATTGGCAATCCTGTGTGGACTGTCTCCAGTACTAAGCGAGTTCATAATCCTCCTCAGGTCCTGTCTCATTCTCTGTCTCTTGTTTCCCCTGCCATTCTGTCTGGCATACTGTGAACTCCTGTAGTTTGTCTTGATGGTTGTCGGTATGTTCTGAAGGCTCGCTCGCCATGGGCAATGGTGCTTGAAAGGTTCCCGTCACAGCTTCACTTCTTTTCTGAAAGTACAGTCTGTGATCGCTCAATCAAAAGACCAAGGTGCGTCTTTACCATAGCAGAGAATCGGTTCTCACTAACTAAGGACACGTTAGCTGGACGTCCAAAAGCAACACCAGGGGGTGCATTTGTTAGATAATTAAAATATCTTTGCTCTGCATGAGCAAGTGATGACATTTATCCCCTTTCTGCTGCAATGATTTTTTTTTCTTTTTACGTCGCATTCATTTAATTATTTTTTTTCCCCATCTTCCATAACTTTATTATTTTTCTGTCTAAATTGACACAAGGGGGTTTGTTTTTTTGCGGAACAAGATGTATTTTTTAATGTTACCATATTAAGTCCTGTTAAAGAAACCCCCCAAAAAATTGTAGAGTAGAATGAAAAAAAATAATAATTGTACCTTTTTTCGGGGGGGTGGGTGGGGTGCAATTTTATGGCATTCACGGTTATGTTTAAAGGGGTGTTATCGTTTCATTAAATGGTCTTCAGAATAAGGGGACAGTGAAAACAAGCAACTTTGCAATTGGATGTTATTAGCAGAGCTGTGAAAAACAGGAGAAGATAGGCAGCTCACCTGTAAATGGTCAGTCCGGTGGACCTGTGGCAATGCTGTGCCTCAATCCGCGTTCATGACACGCTATAAGTGTACAACTCGATGAAGAAAATTGGATTGGCACCAGCAGGAATATGACGTAAAATCCAAAGAAATTTATTCGGTTTCCATGTTAAAATAGCCACAAACGAGCCACATAGATAGACAAGTCTTAGCTGTAAAATAAAAATGCTAATGCCCTCTTATAGTGTGCAAAACAATTACAATACACATAATAATGGTTCACAATTAACACCTGTGTAAACATACTCACAATCCATGCGCCTGCCCAGGGCAACACGACGCAACCCGCTAAACTGGAAGTCGGAAATGCTCAAAAAGAATAATGTGCTCCAAACAGCGGAAATGGCGCCACGGGATATGCCGGTAAGCGCTTTACGCGTTCCCCGGGGCAACGCGACGCGATCCGCTATAGCGGAAGTCAAAGGTATCTGAAAAAATGATGCGCTCCTAACAGCAGAAATGACGCCAGGGGAGTGCCGGCAAGCGGATTGCGTGTTGCCATGGCAAGGCGCGGGGTAAACAAAGAAAAAGAATGTGACTACAGGCACGTGTAAGTCCGCAGTAAAATTAAACAACGTATTTACTAATAAAGGTTAAAAAAAAAAAAAAAAAAAAAAAGGGCCTGCAACACACAGTGCCTGTGTCAATTCACTAAACAGGTGAAATTAAAAATTTGTATGTGTTGAAAAACAATTAAGAATGAAAGAGGTGCAATTGAATTTTTGCTAAATATAATAAGTGAAAAAATAAGCAAGGCTTGAGAAAGGGGAGGGGTCTCCCCGAAACGTCGCTACGTGCTACGTGCACAGACACGTTCTGCCCGGTCTCCAGGCGTCTCACTGTTAAGCTCCTGCTGGGGCTGTGAAGAGAAGTTTCTCAGAAGTCTTGGATTAAATTGGACTGAATGGTTGAATAACCACAACGTAACCCTAAGTACCGTCTTTCATTATTCATTATGAGATGTTTGGCTTGACTGCTGTTTTATATATTTACTAATTAAAGTTATTTAGTTTATTTTTACGGACTTTATTTAAAAATTGATTCAGGTGTGCGGATTGGAGTCCCGCACTGAGAGCCGTAAATGAGACGGAGGTACGTTATGCATGTGGCAACTCGTTTGTAGAAACTGTCATTTTTAGTTCCACCTTTAGCCTTGCTTATTTTTTCATTTACTATATTTTGCAAAAATTCAATTGCACCTCTTTCATTCTTAATTGTTTTTCAACACATACTAATTTTTAATTTCACCTGTTTAGTGAATTGACACAGGCACTGTGTGTTGCAGGCCCCTTTTTTTTTTTTTTTTTTTTTAACCTTTATTAGTAAATACGTTGTTTAATTTTACTGCGGACTTACACGTGCCTGTAGTCACATTCTTTTTCTTTGTTTACCCCGCGCCTTGCCATGGCAACACGCAATCCGCTTGCCGGCACTCCCCTGGCGTCATTTCCGCTGTTAGGAGCGCATCATTTTTTCAGATACCTTTGACTTCCGCTATAGCGGATCGCGTCGTGTTGCCCCGGGGAACGCGTAATGCGCTTACCGGCATATCCCGTGGCGTCATTTCCACTGTTTGGAGCACATTATTCTTTTTGAGCATTTCCGACTTCCGGTTTAGCGGGTTGCGTCGTGTTGCCCTGGGCAGGCGCATGGATTGTGAGTATGTTTACACAGGTGTTAATTGTGAACCATTATTATGTGTATTGTAATTGTTTTGGACACTATAAGAGGGCATTAGCATTTTTATTTTACAGCTAAGACTAAGGGCTACGTCAAGCCCGAAACGCGTCAGCTGGTCACCCCTCTGACTGTTTGTCTTTGCACATGTTGTCTATCTATGTGGCTCGTTTGTGGCTATTTTAACATGGAAACCGAATAAATTTCTTTGGATTTTACTTCATATTCCTGCTGGTGCCAATCCAATTTTCTCCATTAGCAAAGCTGCCTTGTTCTCACAGTGTCCCTTATCTTGTGTTTTTATTTACACTGATATCCAGTGTGGGTCTAATCCCTCCAGATCCCTCCTCCTTGCAATTCACTAGCTGAGAGCTCATTTACATTCTGTACAGCCCCTGGGTCGATTAACGGAGCTGTGTGTCTGACTCAGAGTTAGGGACCGTAGCATTTTCTGTTTCCACACCTAGCAGAAACAGACTGCAGCAGATTGTACAATGAGAAAACATGACAGTTTTGTCCCTGTGCCTAACTCTCCTGCATACACGCAGATCTGTGCCGTTCTTAGAAAACTGTAATACATCTCCAGCTGTGAGAGATCAGTGCTCAGATTAGATTGAATGCAGCCTGTGGTATGTATACAGCTCTTATAAAATAAGACTGCATAGAGAGAGACACAGTGATATGTGGACTCAGAGGGGAGGGGGGGGAGGGAGTCTCAGGCCAGCAGTGAAGGGGGGATGATGTCATCCAGCTGGGAGGGGAAGAAACGCCCCTGCATTCACAGAGCTGGGAAGCTAAGAGAAGTGTGACTCAGCCGACGTAAGGAAGCGATACATCCCCTTTAAATATCATGTTATCTGTATTCTATGGGGGTGATACATTAGTTGAATTTTTGTGGTAACACTTCTAAAAAGAAAAAAAAAATCTCGAATTTTAAAATGTGTGATGCCGTGCCATTCTGCGACCCAATTACTTTTGTGTTTCAATTTATGGACCTGAGTGCTTGTTTTTTTTTTTTTGCAAACAGTAGTGTAGTTTTTTTTATTGAAGCTATTTTGAGATACTTGTTAAATCACTTTTTATTACAATGTCTAGGGATGCAAAAAATCAAAAACTGATATTTTGGAATTAGAAATTTTAATTTGTGTCTGGTATCCAGTATATGGAATACGATATGTTTTAATCGGTCTTTTACGGACTCGATAATACCAATTTTATATAACCTTTTTTTATTATTGTTTTTATAAAATGGATAAAGGGATGTCTTTTGAACTTTCAATATTTTTATAAAAAATTTTATTTTATTTTTTTAATACACACACTGGTATTTGTAACCACTCCAATGACAACCGCTCTGGATTACTCTCCGTGCCATTTAGGTATGTTTTTGTTTTTTGGGGAGATGGGGAGTTTTTTCCGACTGCAGAATGACTCTGCAGCAGGTGTTATAAAGTGAAGATGATTTAAAAATAATGGCATAAAAAGGATGCCTAAAATAAATATAATGCTCCTTGGACCCCATTTAAAACAAAACAAAAAAAAACCTATGGTCATCTTCAGTTCCAGCTTCTTCAGTCAACTTCTATCACTGTTCAGAGCTGTTGACGGTGATGTAATTTGGAAGTACAGGAACCAACAGAAGACCGGAGAGTCGTGGTGCTGTAACTGAGGAACACTTCCCCCCCCCCCCCTTTTATTTTGTGGGACAAGTTGTAGATTCCATTAAAACCATTGTAAGGAACATACAACTTCTTGATTTACCTTTTATGTCTTTTTTTGAGAGGTTGGATTAAGAGAAGACTGCTTTGTATTTCTTTTCCTGTAAAAGGGATTGTAAGGTCGGATTGAATGATGAGATGAGCTGGTGCTTATTTTCAGGACAGTCAGATTGCTAATATATTTTCTGATTGCCAATAGTGGAAGAGGTTATAACATGAACTAAACATCTGTTGGCCCCCAGTCTCCGTATGTGTGCATAGTGCACACACCTGATCTCCCCATTGACTTACTTGCACTTGTTACAACTTCATAAATACAAGGCTATTTGAACACCATATATTAGGCTAGGGCCACGCAGCATAGGACAAAAACCGCCCGAAAGCTGTTTTGTTTTTTTTTTGTCCAATCCACGACCCCATTAATCACGGTATTCACAAAAACCGTGGGCGGTTTTACTTTTTTTTATTTTATTTGCTGTCGGTTTCCCGTGCACACAATTGAAAAAGCCGACCGGCAAAAAAAAATTATAAAACAGCACAAAAGATCCTAAATTTGCCTGCGCCAGAAGGTGAGCAGAAAAAAACCGACCTGTGTACACTACAGATTTTTTGCATCAAAGTCTATGGGCTTGATAAGCAATCAGATTTTTAGAGGTTTCAAAATACTAAAACCAACGAAAATCCGAAAGTTTTTGTGTGCTGTGTAGACATAGCCTTACAGTGCTTTAGCACCAGACAGCTGTCTTTAATATAATGATAAATCTCTCCCATACACACTGTTCAAACTGCTTAATAAATCCGACTGCAGCCATCCCTAGGGGGAATTTTATAAGAATTTTACTGCTACTGTTGAACTGGGATGTGCATGACCGCACAGTGAATCCTACTACTATGGACTGTTGATGTGAATGTTGTACTGCGGTGTATACTGGCATCGGTGATATTAAAAACATTTAAGAGCAACTTGGGTATTACTCTCCAGTCAACACCTTCTTGTTTGGATGTTTGGGGCAGGAGTCATCCTTCACTCTAGAGCAGGCACCCATCAACCTGGTCACAGGTTGGTCAGGAGCTGGTCACGTGAAAGAAGAGGGGAAGGCTTCAAGAAAGACTTAGATAACTACTTAAAACTAAAAAAAAATGTAATACTTCTCTAGCCGTATAAAATGTCTAGATCTGGTCTGATGGCAACTTTGGGATCAGGAATGAAATATTAAGTTAGTGCAGATTGGTTCTTGACTTATAGGTTCCAAAGCCTTCATCAATAGGGGAAGCAAAGTTAAAAAAAAAAAAAAAAAAAAAATCCCACTCCCCACCAACCCCATTCATCCATTTCCTTCCTGACCTCATTCAACATAGTAGATAATAATTGGAGAAAAACACAGGTCCATCGAATCCAACCTATAACCCTACAGTGTTGATCTTGGCCCGCCACGTCCTTTTATGTGGCCCACAAGAGTTTGGAGACTGGACGTAGAGTAACTGGCTCTTAAAGGGGTGTTCCGAGAGTTCAAAAGCTTGTTCGTTCATCTGTCGGGGCATGATGTTCCCGTTCTGTCGTCGGGGCTGTCCCGCTCATCCCCGCTGTAGCTGCCAAGTTCATCATTCACGTTACAGGTACAGCTATTCACACGCCACATCGTTCACGTACAGCCAGGATGAACAGGGCGGCCGCTGCGACACAACTGCAGTGTCTGGGAGGGAAGTTTGAGTCTCCTCTTCTAGTTTTTATCATGCCCCAACAGACGAACAAGCTTTTTGAGCTCTTGGAACACCCTTATAACTTTCCCCAAAGGATACAGCCAGTTCTTTGGAGAGGCGACGGCACCAGCACAGGGAGACAGCTCCATCTTGGATTCACACTTAAAGAGAACCTGTCACATAGTTTATGCCTCCCTTGCTGAGGACAGCACAAGCTAGTGACAGACCTGCTGTTTCCAGCGCTGGGTCCCTTATTCTGTAAGATGCTGTAGTTTTTGTGTATTTAATGCTCAAATATGCAGTTTTCAGACAGAAGAACCATTCGAAGAGTCAGTTTTTTCAAACCCCGCCCATCTAAGGCTAGCCCCGCCCACCAACTGATAAACCTATTACGTTGAATAGGTAGACATGTGAATAACTTTCAGTGGGCGGGGCTAACACCTGCTCATGAATAACATTTGAGGGGTAAATGCTCTAAAACTGCTGCATCTTACAGAATAAGGAGCACAGCGCTGGAAACAGCAGGTCTGACACTGGCTTGTGCTGCCCTCAGCAAGGGGGGCATAATCTATGTGAAAGGTTCCCTTTAAGGTGCACAGCTCCACATCACTCTGCTCAGCTACTCAAAGTTGGCGGCTTGACTCTGGACAGCCCTTCCCAGACAACCTAAGCCCCCCAACAAGCCTTAGAGGGAAACCATAATGCTGAGCTGGCTGTCTGAAAATGAGTTTGACTCCCCTGATGTAGAGGATGCCAAAGCGGAGATGGATTTATTGAGCTTTTACTGTTTTAGGGTATCACAGCTCAGTCCTATCATTGGATCTTCTCAGGATGTTATTTTGTTGCACTTCTTTAATACTATTTTTGCCCTCTTTTATCTTTGCGACCTGATTCATAAGACTTTCCATACAAGACGTTCCTGCTGTGAGTAGTGGCAATACAGAACCGTGGTATTGACTGCCTTGTACGAAGTAGAGTTCTTCAGCAATGACTTGTACACTTGAGTAGCTTACAAATAATTTTAGTCAGTACTTACTACGAGGTAGAGAAACCGTTGCTGTACTGTTAAATAGCAATTGAACATATGTTGTGTTCTTTTATTGACAGTGCCATTAGCTCTCATCTGCAGACGTGCGGCTGCTCGGTGGTGGTGGGTAGCAGTGCAGAAAAAGTAAATAAGGTAATTAACTCAATTGGACTTTGTTATAATTGTTACAATGCCACTTGATGTAAAAGCAGTCATGTATATAGCTGGGTTCAGACAAGGTTCTTCCAGCCATTTTTAAAGCGCTCAGTATCCTAATCTATTTCATGTGAGGGAATTGCTTCTACTAAGTACAGTGGTAAGGCTGAGTTCACACTATGTTATTTTCTGCATTCAGTGGAACAGTCTTGGTTTTATGAGAAGAGATCCCTCACGGGATACTGCCGCGTAGCGCCCCATAGAGCATAATAGAGCGAACATAGTCCTAGGTGGGTCTTTCACGCTGGCAAACAGTTTACCTGCAGGACTCAAAAGTGTAGTCTACCACAGGGTCCTGCAGAGAAGGCACATGCCACCAGGAAATAAAGCAAATTCAGCCCACAAAGCACTACATTTGCTCTATTGATACATACAGTTAGGGCCATATATATTTGGACACTGCCACAAATTTCTTTTTGTACCCTTTTACTGAAATATTCAAGGTATAGTTATAAAATTGACATAAAGTTCAGACTTTCAGTTTTCATTTCAGGGATTCCACATTAAAATTGGATGACGGGTTTAGGAGTTTCAGCTCCTTTACATGGGCCGTCCTGTTTTTAAAGGGACCAAAAGTAATTAGACAAATTAAATAATTGTAAATAAAATGTTAATTTCTAATACTTGGTTGAAAACCCTTTGTTGGCAATGACGGCCTGAGGTCTTGAACTCATGGACATCACCGTCAGACGCTGGGTTTCCTTCTTTTTAATGCTCTGCCGGCCTTTACTGCAGCGGTTTTCAGTTGTTGTTTGTTTGAAGCCTTTCTGTCTGAAGTTTAGTCTTTAACAAGTGAAATGCTGTTCAGTTGGGCTGAGATCAGGTGACTGACTTGGCCATTCAAGAATATTCCACTTTTTTGCTTTAATAAACTCCTGAGTTGCTTTGGCCTTATGTTTTGAGTCATTGTCTGTCTGTATCATGAAACACCGACCAATCGGGTTGGCTGCATTTGGTTGGATTTGAGCACACAGTATGTCTCTGAATACTCTCTAGGAAGTAGGCATATCAATATCCAAATCTACCATAAAGAGAAGACTGCATGAAAGTAAATTCAGAGGGTTCACCGCACGGTGCAAGCCACTCATAACATAGGAACATAGTTTGTAAGGCCGAAAAAAGACAGACGTCCATCAAGTTCAGCCTATTGTGCTACTGTGTTGATCCAGAGGAAGGCAAACCCCCCCCCCCCCAATTGTCCTCGTTATAGAGAAAAAATTCCTTCTCAACACCATAGAGGCAAACTGAATAAATCCTGGCTCCAGGACCCTTCTCCAGAATCTTCGTCACTATAATTTTACTATATTCTTTTCCCTATTGCAATTCACTATAACTTGTTATATTACTCTCTATAAATACATCCAAACCCATTTTGAACTCTGTTAGTGAATTCACCATGACAAGTTCCACAGTCTCACTGCTCTTACAGTAAAGAATACCTTTCGATGTTTATGTAGAAACTTTCTTTCATCTTGGCGTAGAGCACAGATGTCAAACTCAAGAGCCAAATCTGGTCCACCATGCTGTTTTAAGTAGCTTCCGAGAGCTTAGTTACAGCTCGAGTGCAACTCGCAGGGGGTGGCATAGCTCTGACACCAATACCATGGCACCTAGCTACCTTCCAATGGCCCTTTGAGAGCAACCACAATGCTGTTGTGGCCCATGGTGAAAATGAGTTTCACACCCCTGGCGTAGAGGATGCCCCTGTATTCCCGATAGAGTCCTGGGTATAAATAGGTCTTGGGAAAGATCTCTATATTGACCTTTTAAAAATGTATTATGTCCCCCCCAAAGCAGTCTTTTCCCTAAACTAAATATCTTGCTAATCTTTCTGGGTATTGTAGTCCACCCAGTCCTTTTAGCATTTTCGTTGCCACCTTTGAACCTGTTCAAGCTCTACAATGTCTTCCTGTGAACTGATGCACAAAACTCTACACAGTATTCCATGTGTGGTCTGACCAGTGACTTGTATAATGGGAGAATAATGTTCTCATCATGTGCATCTCTGCCCCTTGTAATACACCCCATGATCCGAGTTGCCTTGGCAGCTGCTGCCTGACACTGGTTGCTACAGTTAAGTTTACTGTCCACCCGGATGCCCAAGTCCGTCTCCAGTCACTTTTTCACAGCGTTTTTCCATTTAACAAGTAATCATGGAATGGATTTTTCTTTTCCTTGTGCATAACCTTGCATTTATCTGTGTTAAACCCAGGGCTGTGGAGTCGGTAAGCCAAACCTCTGACTCCTGACTCCCTCATACATGGCGCATGTTTACTGTAGTTTATCACCTTATGATACAATAATCAAGCTATTTAGGTGGAACATACACTGACAAGCAAAATGGTAACAATGTTTTGATCTTTTGTCTTTCAGGGTATGTTCGCACGGTGTATTGCGGCTCGTATAGTACACGGCACAATACGCCGGGTGTTTTGGAAGCATGTGCTGATCAGCACTTATTTCCAAAGAATGGGGGGGGGCTAGCACCCAACCGGCCCCATTGAAATATCAATTCTCCCGCCGCATGTACAATATGATTGTATTGTACGTGCAGGGGAGGGGGGGAGGCGTAATCCATAGCTCTCTGTAGAAGGTATGAATTACCGTAACTGCGGCACCCCATACGTGGCGAAATACGCGGCGACATGCTTGCCAGAATAAGCCGTGTGAACATACCCTCGGGCTCCATATCTCACCATCCACTATAGCTTTGTACATGAGGCTACCTTCATTTTATAGACAATCATCTTGGCTATCTCATACATAACTTTAACCTGCTTTCTCGTCATCGCTTTCTACAATATCTCCCTCACTAGGGCCAACATTCTCAGTTTTAATGTTTTTAATATTTATATATAGTTAAAAAATATTTGGGGGTTAATTTTACTATGACAATACGCCTATCTGTCTCCAGCTTTGCTCATTTTATCGTTATTTTACATATTTTATTTTTTTCCTTTATAGTTTTTTTTAGTGCCTCTTCATTGCCCTCTTGTTTAACCCTTTTTTTGTTATTTCTTGCCTCCTCTACATCTATTGATCCACGTTGTTTTTTTTTTTTCCTATTTCTAATTATTTTATTTCCATAAGCTTTGTACCCCTCACAGTGGGCGCCTAAGATCTTTTTAAAGATCTCTCATTTATTATCTGTTCTGTTATTTTTGAAGACCTCATCCCAGTCAGTGCAGTTTAGGGCCCCTCTAAGCAGATTAAAATTAGCCTTCCTGAAACTGTGTTTTTGTGGATCCTCGACAAAATACTCTTATAAATTTCCATTTATACTTCAATATATTGTGGTCACGATTTCCTAGGTTTCCCCCAACCTGTACCTTTGTTACTCTGTCAGGTCTATTAGTGAATATTAAGTCTACAGGGACCTTTCCTCTAGTTGACTCCTGCACCAGTTGGGAAAGGTAATTATCTTTAGTTATTGACAAAAACTAAATGAGAGTCACAGGTTTCAGTTTCCCAATTTATGTTTGGGTAGGTAAAGTTGCCCATAATAACCACCTCATTCTGATTAGTTGCTTCATCTATTTGTTTGAGGAGTACATCTTCTGTTATATTTGGGGGGCCTATAACAGACCCCTAGCAGAATATTATTATTATCATCCAGCCATGTCTCACTTATCCCCACTATGTCATATTTTCCTACAGCAATTAATAGTTCTTATTCATGTATTTTGTTGGTCAGACTCTTGGCATTGGTCAGCATTCAATTTAGAGATTTTTTAACCATGTCCTTTTTAACTGTTGCTACGACCCATCCCTCCACTCCACCCCCTGATTTATTACTAATTCCCAGCTCTCTATCTTCACTATGTTGCACGCTATATGTGTAGTTGCCCTCCTTCCCATTCCCTAGTTTAAATATTCCTCCAGCTCCTGTCCATTTTGTCCCCCAATACAGCTGTACCCTCCCCATTTAGGTGCAGCCTGTCCCTAGCATAGAGTCTGTAGCCAAGACAGAAGTCAGCCCAGTTCTCCAAAAACCCAAATTCCTCTTTCCTATGCCAATTTTTGAGCCACTTATTCACCTCCCTTATCTCCCACTGCCTCTCTGGTGTGTCCCGTGGTACAGGTAATATTTCTAAAAAATACTACCTGGGAAGTCCTTGCCCTGAGCTTTTGGCCTAAGTCCCTGAAATCGTTTTTAAGGACACTCCACCTACCTCTAACTTTTTTATTGGTGCCAATGTGGAACATGACATCTGGATTCTCACCAGCCCCACCCAGCAATCTATCAACCCGATCCGCGATATGTCGAACTCGGGCCCCAGGTAAACAACACACTGTTCGACGATCCCGGTCTTTGTGGCAGATTGCCCGGTCGGTCCCCCGACTAATGGCGTCTCAAACTACTAGCACCGGCCTAGCCTGACCTGCACTCCTATTCCCCATCTTACTGGAGCAGACTGGGGTAGTGTCAGCTCAGAAATAGCATTGCTGCAGCAAGACATCAACCTCATCTGCCGATCAAGCAAATGTATTGGGATGTGTCAGATCAGGACTATCCTCCTTGACACTTTTCCCTCTACCCTTCTTTCTAACTATTATCCAGCTAGCTTCCTCATGTCCCTGCACCTCCCATGCTGCCATCCTCCCCAAGCATCTACCCCTTGCGAGTGATTGCTCAGTGAGCAGCAGACTCGCTTCCAAGTTGCCAATGGATCTCAGTGTTGCAACTTTCTCATTTAGATCCAGGATCTGGGCTTCTGAATGAACAGTATGCTCACATCTCGCACAGCATAATGCACCTTCGCATGGCTGTTCAAGGATTGCATACATTGCACAGGATGTGCATTGGACCGTATTGTCAATTATGGAACTACTCATGGGGATATTACAAAAAGAGAGATACAGATATAAAAAGAAAATGGAGTACAATACTGTCCTTTCTAAACTCCTCAAATCTAAAGTCCAATAATCTAAGTCACATTTAAGCCAAAAAATGCACTTTATAAACAAAAATTAGCTCGCATGCCTGGGCACTCACTCTTTTACTTGGCTTTAAAACTTTTTACTTCTAAATGCGGTATGCAGTGTGCAGACCCCTCCAGGGAAAAAAAAAAGCCTCAAGAGTAAAAAGGCTAGATTGGACTTTACTAAAACATCTAAAAAAAGCCATTACTGTACTGGAAGAACATTCTTTGGGCAGATGAAACCAAGATGAAAACACGGCGGAGGCAGTGTGATGGCTTGGGCATGCATGGCTGCCAGTGACACTTAGTCACTAGTGTTTATTGATGATGTGACACAGGACAGAAGCAGTCGGATGAATTCTGAGGTATTCAGAGACATACTGTGTGCTCAAATGCAGCCAAACTGATTGGTTGGTGTTCCATAATACAGATGGACAATGGCCCTAAACATAAAGCCAAAGCAACCCAGGAGTTCATTGAAGCTTATAAGTGGAATATTCTTGAATAGCCAGGTTAGTCACCTGATCTCAACCCAATTGAGCAGCATTTCACTTGTTAAAGACTAAACTTCAGACATACAGGCCACAAACAAACAGCAACTGAAAACCACTGCAGTAGAGGCCGAGGCAGAGCATCAAAAAGGAGGGGAAACAGCGTCTGGAGATGTCCATGAGTTCAAGATCGCAGGCCGTCATTGCCAACAAAGGGTTTTCAACCAAGTATTAGATAATAACATTGTATTTACAATTCTTTAATTTGTCCGATTACTTTTGGTCCCTTTAAAAACAGGACGGCTCATATTAAAGAGCTGAAACTCCTAAACCCTTGATCCAATTTTGATGTGGATGCCCTCAAATGAAAGCTGAAAGTCTGGACTTTATGTCCATTATAGAACTATAACTTGAATATGTCTCAGTAAACGGGTACAAAAACAAAATGTGTGTCAGTGTCCAAATATGTATGGACCCAAGTCTATGAGGTTGCTATGTCTACATGGCGGTATTTGTCGGGGTGCCTTTATTTCATGGTACCCCAACGGATACCTGAAAAGTAATAATTTAGTGTGAACCCAGCCTTTTTCACAATTTTATAAATTCCATTGTCGATATTTCTTAGGCCATATTCACTTTATATTCATGGTCTCCGTTCAAGGCAAATAATATCCCAATGGATACCGTGGCAGGGCCTTAGAACCCTTTAAAGTAGACTTAGTCCAAATTGGCCTAGGTTGGCTCTATTTACCGATACGCATTGTGTGCTAGGCACAAAAGTGCCGCCTGGTGTCACCAAGAATGTTCTCTTTAACGGATGGTGAGCAGAATTGATGTACATGCACAGTATTGGGAAAATTTGTAGTTTCCAATAGCTTTGCAAAAGTTTCTACAGGATCACTCCTACCTAATTACCATAGCAAAATTAAAAACTGATGATGATGCAGTTCTACTCAGCGACTCCAAGGTGAGACAGCTATCTGTATGCAGCACCTGTCTAACCTTCGTGTGCATGAGGATACATAATGAACATCTGAAGTTCCTCCTTTGCCTCCATCCTCATCTTGGAATAATATTAAAAGTTTAGGAAGACGAAGAGAATTTCTGCACCTAAAACGTACCATAAAACAGTAATGCAAAACCAGCCGGAGCATGGCTGCTGTGCTTGCAGGGAGTTAGCATTTCATCTAATGGCGTCGCTCATCAGGTACTTGATCTTACTGACGAGCTCTGTTAATGAGAAATACCACACAAGTATTCTCACAACAGGCATTTCTTTGTCGCCGCTGCTTTAGCTGACGTGTGCTAGAAAGGAGAAATCACTTTTGCTTGGTTATGGATTGTAGAAAAGTGACTGAGTTAGGATTTGGGCAGTATACTTCCCCCCTTTTATCTGCTTACAGGGCAGACCCGTTTTTCCCTTCTTTACAGTTTGATGGCATATTGGGCAGGTTCACATGTCGTATTACTGCATGTGTTTTTGTTGCAGTTCTCAACTACATCAAAAATGTATGTAGAAAACATGATTTTTCTTTTTTCGGTCCAAGTGTCATGAAATCAAAGGAAATTGTTTATTCTTGCTAGCAAGGAGAGAATTCCCACAGTTTGAAATTGTCAAATAATTATCTTAAAAAGACGTTTCACTATGAAGATTAGCTTTTAAAAATGTAGGAAACACTAAATGAAGACTTTTTCCAAATATATTGCTTTGTTAATTTTATTTTGTTAAAGGGGTTTTATCGTTACAAAGATCATGTCTCAGATTATGGGGCTAGTAAAAATTAGCACTTTTATAATTGGGTTGCATTATCTCAGTGGTTTACTTGGTTTAGCAGATATGAGCTTTTCTGTAAATGTGTGTTCTATTTCTGCTGTTGCTGGTCGGACACGCCCCCTGCACTGTGATTGGCTGGTTGACATTTCATTTAGCCTGTTGGGATACGCCTCTAGACAGGAAACGTCCCAGCCACCACCCCTGTGCTGTGATTGGCTGCATGCACACTCTGTGTTTACTCCCCTCTGAGCTGTTAAAATCGGTAGTGAAACCAAGGTCTGCTGGCTCTATGTACATCTCCCAGCTCTAGGGTGAATGACTTACTGCATGTTTAAAGGGCTTTTGCCAAGAGGTTGATTCACCTCCTCACAGGTCCAGTCCTTAAGCTGCTACTTTGAAAAGAGGGCGTTCTGTTCCTCAGATCTAATGCAAACCCCGCCTCCTTATGACGTCATCACCTGTAGTGTATAACATAAGGTTTCAACACAGCGTTTGTACAAGCTGTATGTATAGCGTAATGCTTAGCTGATCCGCTCTGCAGGAGAGAGGTTGGGAGTTCAAGCCCCATCAGTATTTTTTTTTTATTTTTTATATTCTTTTATAAATTGTAAAGATATGAAAATATATGTGTAGACATCTATAATTTTATTTATACACACACACACACACACAGCTCCCCTATATAGTGTCCCATCCTCGCAGTAGTCACACCAAGCACTTCCAACATATGTGATACAATGCATATACCCTGGGGGATGAGACATGATATAGGGGAGCTATGTATGTGTATATATATCATTATAGAGATTGACATATATATTTTAGGTCTCTCTACATATGTGTAGAATTTAGAGGGGGATACTGTGTGAGGGACTAGAACTCCAAACCCCTTCATTGTAAAAGCAAAGCTCTACCACTACACTACCAGCCCAAGTTATAGGTTGAGCAGGGTCTTCTCTCAAAGCTGATTGCTTCTCACCCCATTGATTTCACTCACATGTCACTGGCAGCAAGCAGAGATCTTTACTTGAAGCTGTCATTTGTCCTTCTAGTTGAGTAAAGATCTCTGCCTGTTGTCAGTACAATTTGGGTGAACACCACTAGAACAACAAGGGTGAAAAACACTGGCTTTCAGTGTAATTTGTGTGTAAACTAAGAGATACAACAGGTGCTTGCTGGAGCTTGTGGAGCCTGAAGGCTGCAGACATAAGCATGCAGGAGGCTACAGAGCTGTTATGTCCAGACAACCTTCTGCATCCCCTGCTTCATACAAAATGATGTCACAGTTCTTCAGTGAGGGGAGACACGCCTCCTGGGAGGAGAGACACGCATGCTGACAGGAGAGACACGCCCCTGGATTCCAAACTCAATCTGAGAGAATTAGCTGAAGAGCCCAAACCGTTCAAACGATAAATCCCCTTTAAGGAGCTACAAGTGATTATTACCTTGTGAGGGCTTTCTAGTTCCCCAAGTGACCGACCTGTGTACTCCTTCTCCCCTGCTGTTGGTTCTATCTGATAGCAGAGAGTGATGTCATCAGCACAGAACTTCGGACAGTGAGAGCTTGTGTGTTATCTGATCTTTCAGACAAAAGACAGTAAATAGACTAATAAACATAATAAGCAGAAGTCTGAATACACTGAGCTCATATGCCAATTACAGACAGCTTGACCAGGAAGTGACAGAGCAAAGCAGCATTATTTCATTCATGCATGAAACTTTGAGATGAGACAACCCCTTTAACATGTAGGCAACCGTAAATGAAGACTTTTTCCAACTATGTTCCTTTGTTTATTTTGCTTTCTTGAGGAGATAAGAGAGAATTTATCTGCTCTGAGAGCACACAGGTTTCTCAAGGTTACTGAGGTCTCCCTTTCTCTATCTGCTCTTTTTCTTATCTGAGAGCAGGGAGTGATGTCACCCACAGGACCGCCGGCAGCTTGAGAACAAGTGTGTTATCTCGAACAAACAAAGGAGAGTAATTACTTTTGGTTACTTTAGAGAAGAGCTTTTCAGAGCTCATAGATAACATCTCCTGCTCTCATGTCAGTGGAATTAGAAGAGCTGTGAATACGGATATGACTATCACTGCTATAGAACCACTCGCAACCTGACCGGAAAGAGACCGGAAGCACGAATTTTAAACTGCTTGTGGCTCAGTGAAACAGTGTAGCAAGGCTCGTGTATATTTGAGAGCTCAGGTTTATACTACAACATTAAAAATATTATCTGAATGTAGCCTAATGTATGTGCTGATAGGTCTGAGGCGGTGATCCGGATCAATCTGCCAGTATTAATTTACAGTACCCTCATCATTGTTTTATTTAAACTCTCCTGTGGTTTCTTCTTCTGGCTTAAAGGGGTTGTCTCACTACATTGATTCATCTTACCTCAGTCCTGTTTTCTTGATTTCATTAGTTTACTGACTTCTACTAGACTGCAGTAGAAGCCAGGTCTGTAGCTATAGCAACCAGGCATCCTATCAGGAGAGATTGAACAGGTCTGTAGCTATAGCAACCTGAGAAGCTGATGCAGCCCATACAAGATGGGATATCTAGGAGTAGGTAGGACACTGTTAATGAACACACATTGCAAAATGACTTGTTTTTTCAAGATCTTTAACATAAAAAGCAATCCTTGTAGTGAGATAACCCCTTTAAGAAAGCTCAAAAGCTATTGAATGAATGTGCATCATACATATTGTTGTAAGATTTATGAAAAGTAACTTTTAGGCTATGTCTACACTTCACTGGATTTTGGTAGTTTTTTCAGCGGATTCAGTAGATTGAATCTGCCAAAAATTCTACCGTACCCAGAGCTGTGTAGCCCTCAATAGAAAATCTGTGTTGTAGTCTACACAGCACTGATTATTTACTGAGGGTTCCCTAAACCCATCCGGCAGAATATAGAACATGTTGCATGTTCCGCCCAATCGCCGTTGGATTCCCTAAGCACCAATGTACCGGGCCGCCAGGAATCCGAAAGCGAACTGCGTGTTTTTGCGCAAAAGCTGTACAAATAAAAGCGCGGTCCAGTTATGTGAAATTTGGACTTATTTTCACATTGCTGTGTAGACCTGACTGGTTCTCTGTTATGTCTGTTTTAGTAAATATTAGTATTTCTTGTGAAAATCCTTATTTTCTAAATCCCTATGTTGTGTGGTTTCTCTGTTATTCCTCTTAGGTTCTGCTTACATGGCTGATTTGGATGCAGAGTTTTCAGTGTCAAAACCTAGTCTGAAAAGCGCCTCAACTGCACCTTTTCAGGCAAGGTTTTGGACGAGCTTTTCCAACACTGTTTTCTTTCTGAAACACCCATACAAATTAATAACCAGGGCAAAAGCATGTCTAAAACCTCGCCGAGGGACTGGACCACTAGGGGGCACAATCCTTGTCCTTTATTCAGCAATACTGTTGTACTGCTATATATAGGATTTTTACTCCTTACCTATTACACCCTGCCTATTGCAGTACTATATTGGGCCAGCAGGGGACTGGAGTGGGGCGATGTTATGGGAAGCTGGCCGTGGGATTTAACCCCTTAAACGCTGCTGCCGGTGTCCTGCAGCATCACCCCACTTCTGCCGCCCTGAGATGTTACAGTCAGGCTATCAAGGTAGGTTAACACGATGTCTTGTGGCGCGTACCTTGTGGCTGTCGGGATCTCGCGCTAATACACGTGTCCTCCCGCGTCGTGAAGGGGGGGGGGGGTGACATTCATTACTCACGACGCGTATTTGCCGCAGGTAATTGACATGTCACTTATCTCCCCGCGTGTGCAATACGATCGTATTGTACGAGCGGGGAGAGGAGGCGTAATCCATAGCTCTCTATGAGAGCTATGGATTACTGTAATTTCGGCGCGCATCTCGCCCATGTTAGAGTGCAAAAACGCAGCGACATGTGCGACGGAATTACCCTGTGTGAACATAGCCTAAGGCACACCTCTATGTCCCCCCCCCCCCCCCCATCTAGTCTGAAAAATATGGTAACCCATACTTACCCCTCCCATCACTACCTTTCCAGCACCACCAGAGCTCCAGTATTCTAACCCTCACCCCCAGTCACTCACTGACATTACGCTCATGGATCAGATGATGCTGCAAGCGGTCACTGTCCTGGGTCATCACGTGTTGTATATCCTATATTTTAGCACAGTGGGAGCTGGTAGGGAGGGTTTTTAAAAGTCTTGCAAACCCCCTTTAATATACCAGAAATGTGTCTATAATTTATGTGAAATACACACAGACATCTGGTGTGGTCATTCACTCAAAGTCTATAAATGAAATTAAAGGGGTTGTCCCACTACAAGGATTGCTTTTTATGTTACAGATCTTGCAAAAACAAGTCACTTTTCAATATGTGTCCATTAACAGTGTCCTACCTATTCTGAGATATTCCCTCTTGTATGGGCTGCATCAGCTCCTCAGGTCGCTATAGCTACAGACCTGTTCAATCTCTCCTGATAGGCTGCCAGCACTGGTTGCTATAGCTACAGACCTGGCTTCTACTGCAGCCTAGTTGAAGCCAGTAAACACGCTCCTGAATTCAAAATGAAACCCAGAAAAAAGGACTGAGGTAAGATGAATTAATGTAGTGAGACAACCCCTTTAAGGCTTCTACAGGTACAGTTTAAATATTGCTGTTAATTTATGTAAGCTTGCTGATCATTGTGCTTGGGGTTTATCCTGTACTAGTTGTGGATTGCTGGAAAATACGGGGGGGGTAAAACA